>CM040980.1:28307895-28342587 GCA_022985145.1 Pangasius djambal | reverse complement strand
TTTATTTATTTATTTATTTATTTATTTATTATTTATTAATTAAGTTTAACATTTTTGCACTCAAGCTTTCCATCTGTCAGTTTCTGTCAGATTTGAAAAGAAAAAAAAAACTTTAGCATTGCAGCTTGGAGTACAATTCATTATAACAAGAAATTTCCCAGGGATATTTTGGCATATTATATATTAAGTCTCTAATCAGCAGTAGTGTGGTGAAAGTCTAATGAGAAACGCCTACAGAAATGTAAAAAACAATAAGAGTTAATTAATTCCTGACAGTATTGTCTATGTGGGTCTAACCATAAAGCCATCAAAGCCCAATTAGACATCTGCAACAACACACTGTGTCTCTTTAGGGTTTCATTGATTTGCTACTTTCCCAATAAAACACAGATTTACTCGAATGCTCAGGCTGGTGCATGGCGATTATGGGAACCATGTCAATCTCTTTATATGGACATTTTTAATCAACTTGCAATCATTTTCAATCTTCCATCCAAGCTCTTATCCAAAACATGCCAAATAAGATGATCCCTGATAGCAAATGAGTCATGGCATTACAGCATTATGTAGCATTTAACATATTTAAGCCCTTGCTGATCACCATTGTTCCCAACGACCAATCACTGATCACCATTATTCCCAATTATTATATTATATCACCGCTGTGCTCAAAAACCAATCTCTGATCACCATTTTTCTCAGCTCACTATTGTTCTCAACAACCAATCACTGATCAGCGTTGTTTCTCAATAACCAACCACTGATCAACATTGTTCCCAACGACCAATCACTGATCACCATTATTCCCTACAACCAATCACTGATCACCATTACACATGCCCAATGAGTCTAAATGAGACTAATCACAAGAAAAAGATGTGAACAATAATCAGAAAGAGGAAAGCAGGAAGTAAACAGGAAACCTCTGTGACAAACAAATGCTTTCATGGTTCTAGTTTGTTCCAATTTCTGTGCCACTGCTTGTGCTGTTCAGAACCGAAGTGTGTCGAACGTGAAGGGAAGACAATGTGACAATAAGAGTAGACAGTGTGTCCTTCGAGCCACCCCACTGTTCTGCTTCGCTCTCCGTGTGTCTCACTCAGAACTGAATAAAGAGAGATGATGAGGACGTTCATTTCCTGACTGCATGTAGGTTAGAAATGTGGCTTTTCTCTGTGAAGCTGTTGCTAAGTTTAGGTAGCAGCACACACACACACACACACACACACACACAGGGAGAGCTGCTGTCGGGTTTGGTGCTCTTTAAGGGGATGAGTAATACACGTGAAGAAGTGACCTAATTGGAAGAAGTTGTGATGGCGAGGACAGAGGACAGTCACAATGAGGCGGCTGAAGGAAGGCACTGGGAGAGAAAGCTCTTTAGTTGACAGTTTACAACGAATCAAGATCCAAGTTCACGTTCTGTTGGCAATTTTGCAAATTAGCCAGTTGTAAGCGAATGACAGCTCATGACGTGTGCGCTGTCGTTGGCTATGTTCACATTAACAGGTTGAAGTGACTGACATAAATGTGATTTTTGGAAATGTTAATTCCAATGTAATTTTTCTGAATTTGACACAAAAAAATACATAAAGTTAAAATGATCAGTAAAAAAAGAACTACAAGCTGATGAATGATTGAATATTGTTTCGGATATTAAACTTGATTATTAATATTTGATTATTTTCAGGACTGTGTGGACACAGAAATCTGATCTTTTCAAACCAAAGCCACTTTCATATGTGGTTCTAGTTTGGATACATATCCGATATGTGGCCAATCCGACTTGAATGAGAACAGTTCAAACATAACCTATGCAGTTTCTCCCCAGCGTGCATGTGCATGTCACTGTTGGTGCCATCGTAAAGCATGGACAGACTGGAAAAACAATACTGGAGGACAGACAGACAGACAGACAGACAGACAGATAGATAGATAGATAGATAGATAGATAGATAGATAGATAGATAGATAGATAGATAGACTTCATTGATCCCATGAGGGAAATTCTTGTGTTACAGCAGCATGGTCAGTAGCAAGATACAACACGTACACACACAATTAAATTAAATGTAGTAGTGCAGATATCGAACACAGGTGTAGATTTAACCAGATTGACATCAGTATTTATATAAGTACACTTAAGAGGTAAAGAGGCGAGTGCAGGCAGGTTGGAATGGGTGGAGAAAGGTGTCGGGAGTTCTGCGTGATAGAAAAATATCAGCGAGAATCAAGGGGAAGGTGTACAAGACAGTGGTGAGAGCGGCCATGCTGTATGGTTTAGAGACAGTGGCACTGAGGAAGAGACAGGAGTCAGAGCTAGAGGGAGCAGAGCTGAAGATGTTGAGGTTCTATTTGGGAGTGACGAGGTTGGACAGGATTAGGAACGAGTACATCAGAGGGACAGCTCATGTTGGACGTTTGGGGGACAAAGTTAGGCAGGCCAGATTAAGATGGTTTGGACGTGTTCAGAGGAGGGAGAGTGAGTATATTGGTAGGAGAATGTTGGACATGGAGCTGCCAGGCAGGAGGCGAAGAGGAAGGCCAAAGAGGAGGTATATGGAGGTAATAAATGAGGATATGAAGCTAGTGGGTGCAAGTGTTGAGGATGCAGAGGATAGGGATAGGTGGAGAGTGATGAATCGCTGTGGCGACCCCTGAAGGGAAAAGCCGAAAGAAGAAGAAGAAGATTTGCATAAGTACACTTGTGAAAACTGGCAGTGAATAATGAATATGAAGAACCTTGAGATTGTAGAATATAATGACAGCTGTCTAAATGATAGCTTTCTTGTAGTAGTGTAATGTGAAAGTGTTATCATCTGTCACACACATGTGAGCTGTTGTACAATGTTATTGCGAATGGTAAGAATGAACTCCTTTAACATTCTCTGTTACAACGAATTTGAATGAGTCTTTTGGAGAATGAGCTCCGCTGACTCTGAAGTGTGTTGCAGAGTGGGTGAGATGGATTGCCCATGATGGAGAGCAGTTTGTTCAGTGACCTCCTGTTCCTCACTGACTCAAACATCTCCAGTTTGTGTCCAATGATAGATCCAGCCTTGCGAATAAGCTTGTTAATCCTGCTGGTATCCCTGGCACTGATACTGCCCCCCCCAGCAGACCACAGCACAGTAAATGGCACTCACCACCACAGACTGGTAGAAGATCTCCAGCATCTTGTTGCATACATTGAAAGATCTGAGCTTCCTCAGAAAGTAGAGTCTGCTCATTCCCTTCTTGTACACAGTATCAGTGTTGGTCCTCCAGTCCAGTCTGTCATTTAAGTGTACACCCAAATACTTGTAGTTATTAACAATTCCAACTTCCTCACCCATGATGGTTATGGGCTTAATCAAAGTTTTAGTCCTCCTAAAGTCCACCACCATCTCCTTGGTCTTTGTCACATTTAGGTGTAGGTCATTCTTAGTGCACCAGTCCACAAAGATATCCAGTAGTCCCCTGTACTCCGACTCCTGTCCATCCCTAATACACCCCACCACTGCAGAGCTGTCAGAAAACGTCTGCAGGTGGCATGATTCAGAGTTGTACTGAAAGTCTGAGGTGTACAAAGTGAACAAAAACGGAGACAGGACAGTCCCCTGAGGTTCTCCTCTGTTACTTATCACCGTGTCAGACAGAGAAGCCCCCAGTCGCACAAACTGGGGCCTATCTTACAGGTAGTGAGCAATCCAGGAGATGTTGGATGTGCTGACACCCATTCTGAGCAGCTTCTCACTCAGCATGAATGGGTGGATGGTGTTGAAGGCACTGGAAAAAAAAACAAAAAACATGATCCTCACAGTACCATCACTTCCATCCAGGTAAGAGTGAGTACGCTGCAGCAGAGAGATGACTGCATCATCCACTCCCACATGAGGCTGGTAAGCAAACTGGAGTGGGTCCAGTGCAGGTTTCACCTGTGGCACCAGATGGCCTAAAACTAGTCTCTCCAACACCTTCATGACATGTGACGTCAGGGCAACCCGTCTGAAGTCATTGAGGCCAGATGGGGTGGCTTTCTTAGGTATCGGTACTAGACAAGATGTTTTCCATAGCACCGGTACTCTTTCCTGCATCAGACTTAGATTGTAGATGTGCTTCAGGATACCAGACAGCTGAGTAGCACAGGACATAAGATCCCTGGGACTAATACCATCAGGGATACTCAGCAGGGTGTGGCGTTGCTGTAGATGTGTATTTGGTGTCTGCAAGGGTGTCAGGACTGTTCCTGTGTTGGATGGCCCAGCAGGGGGTCCTGTGCTGAACCTGTTAAAAAAACACATTCAGTTCGTTGGCACTGTCCAAGCTGCCACCCTGCTGACGGCCTTTCATGCTGAAGCCTGTGATCTGCTTCATGCCCATCCACACGTCCTTGATGTTATTTTGCTGAAGTTTCCTCTCCAGCTTCTGCCGGTACGAGTCTTTACACTCCCTCAGTCTCATTTTCAGTTGCCTCTGTATCCTTTTTAGTTCTTTCTTGTCACCAGACCTGAAGGCCCTCTTCCTCTTGTTCATTTACTTGATATTTGGGGAATTGATTCTAGCAAAACTGGAAGGAAGCTTTCAAAACTCAGTAGTGTAGTGAAACAATTCCCCAAGAAAAGAATGTGCGGTATTTCAGAAGACTTGTGGTTACATATATGAACTATCAAGATATAGAGATCCGATCTGAGCAAAAAAAATCAGAAATGTGCAATGAAGCTTGTAATGTGAACATAGCCTTTGTGTCATGAAGCTTCCTTGAGTGAAAATTGTTTTGAATTCAGTTTCTCAGCTGTAGCCTGGGAAAACTCTTCACATGTTCAGAGTTTCTACTATATACTGTATACTGTAGTTCAGACAACTACAGACTTTCTTGAACTGAAATATGTCTCTTTTGCATGTTTTTTAATCAGAAATGTAAAGTGAAATTTTAAAGCGAATGTCTTTGTGAGAAAATCACATGTGAAGATTTCTTTCCAATTCCACTGAAAGACAACTTGCCTAGCTCTTCATTTATAACCTCACTGATGGAAAAACAACATTACTAACATATTGTAAAGACAAGAAATGAGTTCTCAGTTCAGTTATCATCATCACCACATCAGTCTCTGCTTCATCACCTGAGGTAAAAAAAAAAAAAAAAATCATTCGTGGCGTTGAAACACAAGCCTCATCCTCATCTCTTCACTCGACTGTTCATGCTAACATCGGTGGAGAAATAATGACTGATTATTCACTCACTTCTGTTCTGATGGCTTGTCATTAATGTATTTTACTGGGTCATTTAAACATTTTGAAATGTTCTGTCTTCCGTACAGAGTGTGTAAGCGCTCTTCTCTGTTTTGATGAGGATGTGACGGTGCGGACATAACTGATATCTGATTACAAACTGATCTAATTCTGTATGGCTACAGTGTGCAACTATCCAGCAATGACTCAAATCATGAAAAGTACACTTAGCTAATGAGATTTTAAACATCTTTATGCACGCCTCCTGTTTTTATTGCCTTTAAATTGGCGTCTGTTCGCAGACATCACAGGCAAGTTACAAGGCAAAGGTAGAAATTCACCTAAATGAAACATTTTGGTCAAAACCAGTCATATTTTTCATGATTCATAGCTGTTTTCCAGAATCCAGACACACACAGACTGTAAGTTATAGAGTATTCCCGAGCAACTGAATAGAATATTACTGGTTTTGATGAAATCAAAATGACCTATTACAGTCTCTGTCTCAGTTTTAAAGTCTCCGTCTCTTTGTCTATATGCGTAATGGACGTAAAAGAAAAGAAAACATCCATTATGAATATAGAAGGGATGGATGTGCCTGTGTAGCGATAACCACCAAACCACAGGAAAAACTGACCTGTTTAAAAGTCCAGCAGGGAAGAAATATAAATAGATATAGACAGCTCAAATTAGGTCAGTGAGGTCATTTATCATGTCTTACCACATACTAAATCTCCCCCTCTGTGCTTTTAAGCTCTCTTTATTGTCAGTTGTACAGTTGTGATGAATGACTGCACTGGTCCTTGTAAGCTCACTCACTGGCTTTGTGCTTGTAGTTGCCGAATCGATTTGAAACTCAACCAGAGAGAGAGAGAGAGAGAGAGAGAGAGAGAGAGAGGCGTACAACCATAACTTATCACTTCAGAAAGCAGCCGTATTTCATTCTGTCGAAGCCGAAGTGGTCTCTCTGAAGCACACGTAGACTCTTTACTAAAGATTTATACACTGCCACTTTTCTACTGTAGTTAAGGTATAAAACTCACTGGAGACTTAATTCTAGTTACTGTTACCTCCCAGACAATTTTCCTATAACAGCATGTCCCAAAGTGTTTTATAGCTCTTACATCATAGCAATTTGCCAACAACTACAACTATTTGTTTAGCAAAGAGCTCCACATGGTACTTTTTATGCATTTAATGCTATGGAACATCCACAAACCAGCCAGTTCCTGTTCTCGCTTATGTTATAGCAGCTATAACATATATCGTTCCCTCGCCAGCCTCTCTGTTCTTCTCTCTCGAAGTTAATAAGAGAAAAAAAAGCAGCTTGTCATGTTACAGAGAAACCACAAAGCGGAAAAGTGTCGGGAAACGTAAAGTTATAGCTTTACTTCTGAATGTTGTAAAGCATTGACACTGAAGACTCCTTCCATCAATGTTTAATGAATTTAACAGCCTCACCATATCACTGATTATACACATTTATGTCTAATAAACGTATTAGAACAAGCGCATTAATTTAAACCTGTAATTTGCAACTGCAGCACCGTTTGACCAATCAGATTCAAGCATTCAAAAGGGCTATGGTATGATTCTAACCTCAGCCAAGTAGTACACTTCGTGATTCTTTCAATCTGGGGAAAAAAAGAAAAAAAAAAAAAAAGTGAAGAAGTTTTTTCTGCCATCTCCGAGGAGAGACTGCTCCATTTTGGATATAACTTCGGTTCTCTCACAGAGCACAAGAGACCAAAGATCTAAAGCTCTTATGGGAAAGTATCTGTTTCAACTCGTTATTGCTGGAAGCATTTTAGCTTGAGCCGTTTTTCAAACCCAGACTATTGGCTACAGTCTCCCAGTGTGATTCGTTTTAGAGGAGCCTGCATTGAATCTCTTTGTCACTTGGAAGAAACAACGAGCCCCAGAGGGAAATTTTATCACCCGAATTTTATTGCTGTTTTACAGCGCTGGAAACTTAATGGTGATTCTCACTCATGTTGGTTATATTTCATTTAGATATCAATTTGATCACGGACAGTTCTTAAGAAGGAGCTTGAGATAAATAGCTTTAGATGACAAGGAGACATGGGATTTGTTCTTTCTCTTGGAAAAAAAAAATAGTCACACGTTCACTGGTACTTTTCTCTAATTACTTACTTACTCAGAGAGAGAGAAACAGTGTTGTAGGGTTTTACAAAGAACCTATAAAGGACAAACCATGTTCTGCTTTCTTGTTATAGGGAAATATTGAATGTGCAGAGGAAACATCTCTTGCATAATAACGGTTATAATTAGAATAATGTCATAACATCAGAAGCAAAGCTGGCTAACCTGGAATTTAAATTACGAGTAAAACAATCTGCGTTATGCTGTCATATTAAAATAATCAGCCTTTGGCTGGAGTTACTGGAGTTGAAGTGGAGTTACTGTTTCTACTCTGAAGCTGATTATTTTCCTATAACACCTTATTCCTCTTTTACAACATCAATTTGCTAACAATTATTTTTCTTTTACTAATTAACAATGATATTTTGTACTTTTTTATCTGCTTACGTAAGCTAAGAAGTAATTTTAAACAAAGCAGCTTTCGTGTGTATTATTTACTGTATATGCATATATATATATACAGTTTTGTACAATTTCTTGTCAAACTAGTCTTTGTAAATGAATAAATGTAATATTCCACATTCCACTTTAATACAATGAGAGGTAAATGAAGTGTGTACTTTTACACACTCGCGTCTACAAGCTTGAAAAGATCCGCCGTGTGTCATTTCAGTAAGTAAAAACACAGGACATTATTTATTACAGCCTGCTTCATATGGATCCAGTTTGTGCCCCAGTGCAAAGAGATTAAACTCTAAATATTAATGAGATGCATTAATAATGAGGTATTTGCATGGTAATTAGTGGTAATGATCTTTTTAGCGTGATGATTAATTTCAGAGGGCTTGTCTGTGGATCAGCAGTGTCTCAGAGGGGATTCGGCTCCAGCTGTTGTTGCTCAGCGAAGGTTGATATCCACCTTCAAATAAAACTGTCATTTCATACATTGCTCTTGTCTCAGGCTCTGTATCTATGGGCATTGAAATGGACATTATATGTGCATTTCTGGAAACATAGTTTCTACCCTTCTGATTAAAAAAAAAAAAAAAAGCCCACAGAGGTTTTGAAGATATCTCCATATACACAAAAAAAACAAAAATGATTAAACAGCTCCCATGAGCATGCCAGCCCATTAGCTGGTGATAGTAAGTGCTAAACTTCAAGAGTAACGTTAAGAGCTGCGTATTGAACAGTAAAGAAAACAAAATGCAGAAAAACACCAACCAAAAGTTTATTCATTCATTCACGCATTCATTCACCTTCAATAACCGCTTTATCACGGTCAGGGTTGCGGTTGGACAAAAGTTACGCTTGAATACAAACTGTTCTCTGGGCTCTTATCCAGATCTTCATCCACATTACGGTTTGTAGATATGGATAAAGGACCAAGGATTAACCGAACCCCGGTTTAATTTTTGTTTAGCCGTCATTTGTTGATCGTTGTCTCCTCCACACGAAACAAAGCGGAATTAATTAGCAAGCACATTATCAAGTAAGAGGTTAGCGAGCGCAATCAACCTGGTCAGCAGCCATGATAAACGTCCTAGCACATTCATAACACACGCAAAACACACGCAACGGGCATGCACAGGTTCATCCTGCCTACAAGAAAACAGTGACAATGAAGCTGTAACATTTCTCCACCTTAGCATTCATTTTTTTCAAAAAGCTTTGTTTTTTTTGTCTGACTGGGAGACCAAAGCTCAGAAAAAAAAATGATTTGAAAAACATCTGTATACACTTTCTTTTCAGCTTATGTTACATGTAATTTAGTCTAGCTAAATATTCTTCCCTAGCCAGCTTTCAGGGATCATTTTGCATCCTCTTGTTTCTCTACCTACCTCTAGAATCTGTTCTACATTCCTTCCTCCCTTCCTCCCCTCACTTAAATATTAGGAGAATACATCTACTTAATCCTTCCTGCTCCTTCCACTTCTCCTCTGTTCCACTTCTCCGCTTCTCCTCTGTAAGATACTTTTTGCGACCCTAAACAAGCTTCCTGTAAGTAACCCTCTTCACTTCATTTCACCTTTCTCTTCCTGTATTTCCTCCTGAACACTCTGTTCACCCCCCATCTATTTTTCCTCCTCCCAGCTCTTCTTCTATCAGGGAAATGATAATGAGGTCTAACTCTTCATGTTGTCAGTTAGATTCTTTCTTTAAAGCCTTTTTTTTCCTCAGTCTTGTAGCTAAACTTGCTTACAGAAAGTTCTCACCGCGTCACTGAGGCAGCACTTCTCGGAGGCGTTAATGATCAACTTCGTGTCTGACTCTGGTTCGCTTAATATTCTCATCCTACTTGATGTTCGCTCGTTTTTTTCCTACCGGCTGCCCTCACGTACTCCGTGCCTGCCTTCCTGCCATTGGTATTTCGGGCACAGCTTCCTCCTAGTTTACTTCCTACCTCACTGACAGACAATATTTCATCTCCATCCAGAAACACGTATCTTCCTCTGCTCCTCTCACTCAAGATGCCCCCTAGGGATCTGTTCTGAGCCCTCTTCGGTTTATAAATCACACGCTTCTCCATGGGTATACTGTCCAATGTCATGGACTAAAAGTCATCATTCATTCATCCTTAGTAACCTTCTGGTCAGGGTCACGGTGGTCTAAATTAGACTTATGCTTTGAGAAAGAGAAACTAAAAGAAAATATTGCTGGCATGGCTTCCGAGTGGCACCAATAGAAAAATGTTCACCTTCAATCTTCTGGAGTTTGAGACTTTGAATCCCAACGATGCCACAGCGATCCATGTCCGGGCGCTAAGGGAGCAAAATTGTCTGTGCTCCCTGGGTGGGAGGGGCATACTCTCTTTCACTCACAGTGATAGTAGCCAATCGTGGGCATCTGTGAGCTCGTGTATGTGGAAGAGGGCAGAGAGCGCTTTCCTCTGAGTGGAGCAGCATGAGCAGCAGATGTCTCAGAGGAAGCACGCGTTAACATTCACCCTCCTTGATTGGTAGCTGTCATGCGATAGGGTAGAGCTGACTGGTGGGTGGGAATTATCATGTGATCAAAATGGGGAAAATAATACACTGTTTCACCAAATGACTAATTGTAAAAGCGCTGATAATAACATGTTATGTAGAAAGAAACGTGCTGCGTTTTGTAGTCAATGTATGTTTGAAATAATCCAAAATAAATAAATAGAAATGATCCCTTATTTCTCATCCTAGTACCTCTCATCTTATCTGTCGTTTATTTGTTCCACTCTGTTCTGATTTCCTGATTTATTTTTAGACACATGGTATGATGATAACATTTGCTTCACCCGTTATATGCCTATCTGCAATGTTTAGAATGTTTAGTCTGATAGCCTGGGTACATCACCTTCATGATTAGTTGGCTAGCTGCCCACATGCTGCTTGCCTCAGTGCTTATTACGGCCCTGAAGCTGCTGCAATGTTTCCTCTGCTATTAGTGTGCAAGCTTTATGCTGTGCTACTGTAACCAAGCTGTCCATAAAATCCCACGTGAATACAATTTCTGCACATTTCTCTACACATCCGCCCATCTCCTGGAAGATGGTGACTCTTTACTAATGCAGAAGTGCCACCATTACTAACAAGAACATTCTAGCAAGCAGAGTTTTGCTACAGCGCATGTCTTTGGACAAGACAGAAATCCTATTTATTTATTTATGTATTTATTTTTCAGACGTGTAACTCCTCCATTTTTTTTTTCACCGACCAAAGAGACCACAGTCCCGTTTTCTTTTTTTCTATTAGCTCACAAGACTGATGTTGATGAATTCACAGGTCAAAGTTCAGGTAGATAAAGACAACACCAAGTAACTGCTACCAAAACAAATGTCTTTCATGTCACACATCCTTTCCCCTTAAGTGGACTGCTTTTTGAGCTGGGTTGAATTTTTCAGGTTTGATCTGGCTCCGAGCAAAGGCTCAGAAAAATCGCAAGCGCTATTGCTAAATCATAAATGTTGGCACCTCTGCTAATATCACACTTTAATGACGTTGACTCAGAGGATTTACATGCATGAGTCTTACATGCATCTTAGGCTGACAGTGTGAAATGTGAAATGTGAAATTGTAATCCAAATATGTTTAAAAAAGATTTTTAAAAAAGGTTAAAACCTCAGCAGAATAAATAAACAAAGAATCCTCAGAACTTACTCAAATGAATAGTATGGCAAGACTTCGCAAAGACTGCCTAAGCCTGAGCTGCTTAATTATTTGGTGACCAGGAAGTGGTTGTTAGAGGTAGGGGATAATAGTCTGGTGACTGTGACCTCTGCTGGTGAGGAAGGGAAGTGTCCTGAGCCCTAACCCTCAACCTAACCCCAATCCGAGACAAATTTGGAACAATTGGTCATACTTAAATATTTACATGCCTTTTTCTTTGTCTTATGGTTTAATACGATAAAGGTCTAATCCAGCCCATCAAATGAATTTGGCATTCGGGTTGTAAATTCAGATTATGTTGTGGGCAGTAATAGAACTGAAAGATGAAAAAAACAAAAACCTCTATTATTCCACTAGTTGGCAAAATAGAGTGATGAACTCACTAATAATCTCAGCTACTGACAAAATATGCTAATGGTGTAATTTTGCATTAGTAAGCTAGAAAAATACATGCTGTAACAATTTTGTGATTTTCCACCATTTCAAGTGTAATTGTGTGAATTGAGCATACAGTATAATCCCAATTCAGTTCCAGGTTTTATCACTACAAAATCTGGAAAAGTTCAAGGGGGGGTGAATACTTACGCAAGACACGGTTTAACTTTCAGATAAACGTACACATTTCAGAGGAGTTGTTGATGTATTATTGGTCACTAAACTGATTTTTATGGTCCGTCTCTCATGACATTGTATTAATTTTTTAATGTGGCCCGTTACCTAAAGTCGTTTTGACACCCCTGCGTTAATCTGTGAGTGGATGAATCCATTTCCGTACATACTGAGTTCAGCTAATGAAGTGCATGATGGGATGTTAATGCTACACAAAATCAAGAATTAAATCACTCCAAATATCAATTTTAGCTATGAATAAATTCCCAAACGAGATCTGAGTCATCAGTTAAGCTGCACGTAAGCCACTGACAGTTCTTCATTGTGTCAGTGTGTGCTTGTTAGTCCACTCAGGCTGCCCATGCTGTGACAGTTATTAGAGGATGAAGTAATTGAAACAGTGTCAGCGACGGCATTGTAAATGAAGCGTCGGTTTGAGTGTGTATTGAGTGTAAAAACCACAGAGTGTCAAATCTGTCGTCTTGCTCATCGTCCCACTCGATCAGATCTGCAGTTACAAAACCAAAGCTGGGCGTTTTTGGCATAGTAACACTTGAATCTACGTGGTGTGAATACAATTTGTTCTCATTATGTTTCTCTGAAACATGGCTGGACAAGAGCTAGTGCTGTTTGGCTGTTGATGCAAAACACGTCTGTGCATCTGTTCACTGACTGACTTCACCATTATTCTTTAATAAGGAACATATTTAACTGTTTAGCGGTCATTTCTGGGTGACTGAAAGTATTAGGAATACATTTTTTTTGTTTTATATTTTTAAGTAAATCATTAGAATGTCGTCAGTGTCCACCTGCCATTAGCACGGATGATAACATTTTGTGTGTTTGCAGAAAAGTTACAAAACACTCACACTGTAGACTCCTTCCATAAACGTTAAATAAACATCTCCTTGCAGAAAGCTTCACTATATCAAAGATTACATATGCTCGCACCATACGAGTCCCTGTGAACGAGCCGTTACTATAGAAACGATAACGTATTAGAACGGATGCGTTAATATATACCTGCGATCGGCTACTGTCAGAGCTGCTGTTGTGGTAAATTAATCAACACCCAGCTTCTGACCAATCACAAGCCACAATTCAAGACAAGTGGAAACAAATGTCTGAGTCATTAGAAAGGTGTCTTATAAAAATAATCTTCATTGTACAACTGAACACGTTCAAATAGTGCTAACAGTAAGATAAAAAAAAGAAAGAAGAGAAAAAAAAAAAACCTTTACAATCAAACCAAAATAGTTTATGGGCTAGATAGAGCCTAATTAGAAAACTTTTTTTTGCCGCACACTAAGTTAGTATTAAAGTTTTGTGAATATATATTTTATCCCTCTGTGATCTATACACGGTCGATCCCTCCCTCATTATCAGATCTAATGGCCATCTGTTTGCTGGTCTGTCACGCTATACTCGTTCGCTTTATCCATCTGTGCTCTGCATTAACGCACTCGTTCCCTTTAGCTTTTCCTCCCCTTAGCGAGACACGGCGTCCAGCTAGCCTGCACTCATCAGCGGCTCTCGCACTCAGCGCAAGCTGTCTGTGTTTATTCAGACAGAAACATTACGTTCACACGTTTAAACGTGCTTTACATTGTTGCTAAACTCATATGCGTTCTGGACAGGTCACCAGGTGCCTTGTTACACTTAGACGTTTAATTTGAAAAGAATTCCTTCCTAAAGGAATAGTTCACAATGACTTTACAAAATAGATCAACATCTTATCGTGTGATACTTTATTCACGATGCATGGATGAAGAAAAACGATTTTTTTTTGCAATATTCAAACTCAACACCATTGGAAAAAAAAGTTCTGTTTCTGAGAAGGTACATTCCCCAAACCAGATATACTTGTTATATATTTATTTACGCTTCTTCAAACTTCGAGATCCGTGACCTTGATTATCCAAGAACAGCCCTGCACTTATTAGGTTAAATCATCAATATTTTTTTTCTTATACATTCTTAATTATTCAGCCATGCCATTGTGTCTCCAAATCCACAACACACTGTACACACACTGTACACACTCTTTACACACAGTATGGGGCATTAGGACCTTGGGGAAGCTCCTGCTGCGCTAATGCGGGGTTGCCTTGGCTGTTCTACTCGCTCTGCAAAGCTAAACTCTACCAAGAGGATATTAGTTAAAAATAAAATAAAAGAAAATATTAAGATTATATTAAAAAAATTTATTTAAAAATTTATTTAAAAAAAAAAGCATGAAAGAGTTAATAGTGATGTGATAGTGATAGTGATCAAGTTTTAACCTGATTGATAACTGCTTGTTAGCTAAATATCTACCTTTAGGTTTACATAAGGCAAAGAAAAGGCTGTGTAACACTTCCATTAGCTAGCTGATGAGTCAAATACGTTCCCCTAAATGGAAACTGTAGGAAACCACAGAAGAAGGAAATAGCGTTATTCACAATTCTTAGCTTTTATATATTTCGGATCATCTCAGTAGCCATGGATTGTTGTTTACAAAACATTAATATCAGTGAGAAGGTCATCGTATTGATCAAGATGCAATTTTATATCCCTCAGCTCCGCAAGCTGTACATGCCGAAGGCCAGTCAGGGGAGAAGATTTTGACAGATCAAACAAAAATATGAACGGATTGATTTCTCATTAAGCCTTGAGTTTAATTTAAAAAAAAAAAAAGAAAAATAACGTTATTAGGCTCAGGGAAGGGAAAGAAGCTGGAGAGACTGACAGAGCTGAAGAAGCTTACTGATCAAGAAGCTGTTTAAGCTTTAAGGTAAAAGTGACACTAAACTTAATGACAGGCTTTTTAATCATATCAGGCATAATGATTTTGTGACTTCTGAATTCCTATTCCTAAAAAAAAAAAAACAGAGCCCACCAGTAAGGCTTAGCTCCCTCATTAATAAATGTCTCATCACATTCCTGCTAGTCTGACCTGATGAACTGAAAAGCTTAGCCACCCTTCAGCCAATCAGAATTCAGCAGGTGTTTGAAAAAAAAAATGGCAGAGTGATAAAGGACTAGCAAATAATTCACCCTACCAACTTGTATGTCTGTTTCTGTAACGCTCTGAGGTTAAATATCTGTTCCTATCTTCTGAACCACATGGTTCATGAATCGTTGTGCCTTTTAAATCATATCGCTTTCAGCAGTTTGCCTGCTGTTTTTAAATGTCTTAACTTATTTAATTTAATTGTACTCATTTTTTTTAAGAAACTTCTTATCATTTGAATCTCATACAAGTTGGAACATATTATCCTGAGCAGCCATCTTAAAAGAACTTATTAAAATATTGCTACAGAAATATAAAATTCAGGGTATTGCCCGCATAGAGTATATAATTCAATTATAAATTCAGTAGAATTTACTGTAGTATAAATAAAGTCAATTACTCAGTGGCCATTTAAAAAACAGCCAATCAATGCTCAAAAGCCAATCGCCAATCATCAAATTTTTGGTTATGGATAGACAATATTAAATGCAGTTATTAAGTGCAAACTTGTGTTCATTATGTGCAACGAGTGCTTGGCTCCCGAGGATTGCTGCTTGCTGGATTTTTTATTTATTTTCAGAATTCATGCACGTATATGACCCAGACAATCCAAATATCAACCGTGAAACATGCCTTAGCAAAGGTTCTTTCACTTAATCGAGTTTGTTCAGAGCTTTTAATGAGAAAGATCTATAGCAGCAGCAGGTCAACGCAATTAAAGCGCTCCGGGTCGGGATAATGGGAACGTTACAGGAATCTCATTCATTCAAGAGCGAGTTAAATGAATCTCATTAGGGAATCAGAGCCCCAGTTTAAGCAGACATAGCACATCATTCAATGCATTTTCAAACTAATTTCATGACAAACGAACGCAGTTATGTTGGACTAATGATATAGAAGAAAAGCTACAATCCCTAACTCCGCCCCTTCGCCGTGTTCCTAATTTTTCATTTGAGTCGGCTCATACAAATTGCACTCATGAGAACATGTTGCAGTTGAGAGGTGCGTGAATTCTCTCCTGTTGCACGCGAGGAACCTCTGGTTTGCTTCAGTGTGATGATGTGAGCTTTATTCTGCTCTCCATCATCACTGAGACCGTGATGCTTCACTGCACCATCGTTCGCTGCTCTGATGTGTTTGCTAATTAAATAAACTCAAACTGTGTGTGGATAAATGCAGAAACAGGAAGTGGGACTTGTCTATTACGGCAGTGTAGCGTAGCGTGACACGAAGCTGACATTAAAAGACCTGAGCTCTCATTTATCAACGCTGTGTACACTTAGAGATCGTTTCCATAGTAACAGCTCATTCACGGGGGACATGTAAGGTGTGTGTAATTGTTGATATGGTGAAGTTTCCTGTAAGAAGATATTTCATTTATTTTATGGAAGGAGTCTCCAGTGTCAGCACTTAGAGACAAGAGCTTACGCTTTGCAGTTTCTCAGTAACACGACAAGCTGCTTTTATTTTGTCTTATTAACTTCAAGAGAGAGAATAAAGAGAGGCTGGTGAGGGAACGACTGTTTATAGCTGCTATAATATAAGCGACAACAGGAACTAACTTAGGATCCACAACACTGAATGTTACCATAAATGGATAAAAAAGTATGATTTGTCATTCTTTAATAAATATACTCTAAAAATGGGTCAGTGTAAGCAAATTGCTGTGGTATAAGAGGAATAAAACACTTCAGGACGTGCGCTTGTCTGTTCTGTGGTCTTCACACTACCCCGTTGTTGATTATTTTCCTGTAACAGCATGACAATGAGTGTTTTATTCCTTACATATTAAACAGCACAGATTAATAACAGAATGTCCGAGTCTCTTTTGTTAGGTACCATTTGAAGCACTGCCTAAATACCATATATGGTTATTTGTGGGCGTGTCTGTATTTAAATTAGGAGTGACAAGCACACGTACACGGCAGCTATGAACTTCTCATATTTATTATAAGAATTTCAAATTTTACGTGTAAGAAACCATTTTTTTAAATAAACGAGGCCACAACAGACAGAAGAAAAGAGAACGTAAAAGAGGAACAATGAACACAAATCTACTTTCTGCCTTCATGACCACAGAGGTGATATTTAATTTAAAGCTGAGTTTGTTTTTATAGTCGGTCCATCTTGCTCCAATTTCATGGCTGGTCTCCTCGACTTTTAGTCCCCTTCCTGTACGAGAGAACCCTGTAGTGAGGTTCCGCAGAGGCCAAAATGGGGGATTCAGCATCTAGAGTTCATGTTTAATGGGTCAAGTGCAAATTAAAGTATGCATAAGCCTCTGTATAATTACTAATTATGCATAATGGCAGCTTTAATATTCATAAGTGTCCTTGGGATTTATGCTGTGGCTGAATACGTGCTGAGAAATTTAAAGGGCACTGAGTACAGGAGAACGTACACTACCTATAACTGTATGTGCTCCGAGACAGAGACTCAGCTCCGAGACAGAGACTCAGCTCCGAGACAGAGACTCAGCTCCGAGACAGAGAAAAAGGAAAAAATTACAAAATTTACCGAAGGTCAGCTAACAGATGAACTGCACGTGATTACACCGAGAGCGAGCAGGAACGTGTGACGTCCTGAAGAGGAGATCATGACTCAGGGTTGAAGAGTCTAATAGCAAATCAAATGAGTTCTGCGTCTGCGCCTGTGAAGACGGAGACAATCAAATCGTCTCCTCTGTGAAGGATGTTAACTGGCAGGTGTTTCAATCCCAACCGGTTTCTACATTTTTAGGACATTTTGTGAAGGGCAAAGACTTAACGATATTCAGGCGAGTGGAAAAGTTTGTATACTCTTAGGACAACGTTGAAAAGACAAAGGAATTTTATTGTGTTCGATTTTCATTGTATTCTTTTATTACGACAAGTAATGCACATTTGTTTACTGTTATTTTAAAAAGGATTATATTATAAACAGATTAATAAAATAATTTAAAATTAATTAAAAATGATTATAAATTGAATAATTTAGGTACATTTTCATGTTTTTATATCCAAAAACCATAGGGGGTGAAAACTTTTACACTCTACTGTAAACGTAAACTTACTAAAGAACATTATTTATTTAGTTTGTTATTTACTTACTCACTAAATGTATTTAATTGTTTCTTATAAATTGTAAAATATACCCATGTTTTCATGGTTTTAATGTCCAAAAACTATAGGGTGTGCAAACTTTTGCACTTCATTCTACTGTAAACATAAATTTAAGGGAGTACATTATTTCTTATTTACTAACTAAATGGTTATTTACTTGTTTTGTTTGTTTATTATAAATCGTGAAATCATAGGTACGTTTTCATTTGTAAATTCCATGGGGGTGCAAACTTTTGCACTCTACTGTAAACATTCACTTAATGGAGAACTACCTTTTCATTAGTGTTGAGGATAACTTTGTCGTCATGCGTTTATTTGCTACAGTCAGTATTTTCTTCCGGTTTGTCAGGAACTTTGGGAAATAATTTAAAAAGAATTAATTCTTAAATGACATGAAATTCCCTCCAGTGTTTTGTGCAGAGATCTTTGCAGAGATGTCTCAGGGGGCTAGGCAACATGAGAGTCCTGCTTAAAGAAACACGAGTCCTGCTTAAAGAAAAATCAACACGGTTGATTGGAAAACGAGTATCGCTGCGCTCGCTTGTGTGTGGTTGAGAGAGATGAAGATAAAGGTGACACACACCAATACCAGCTGCCTCTTTTCATCACGTCCATTATGATCCTCGAGTCCTGCAGATGGAAGAGGGGCTGTGAGCGCCTCGCTGTGGGGGCGATGACCGGACATCACAGTGAAGTAATGACTTGTGAGAAACCCACCATATCACCATGTCTTCTTCTCCTACGCTGCTGTGAGTGTGGGATTCAGAGTAACGGAGGGTGAAGAGAACCCAGAGAACCATCTGTATTGCTAGAGCTCGGTGTACGTCTCTCTCGGGAACTCGCTGAACATCTTTATAGATTTTTTTTTAAGTAAGCTTTTACAATACATGTTGACTAGCATCAGGTAGCATTAAAAATACATTTGTCAACAGGAACAGGAACAACACACAGGGTATGAAATCAAACACTGTGTGCTGCTATTACAGGAAAATAATCAATAAGGGATGGTGTGATTAAGCAGAGTCACTGGTAAACACCATGGAGTTTATCTTCTTATAACAGCACATCCAAAAGTGTTTTATTCCCCTTATACCACAGCAATTAGCCAACAATTATAATTTTTTACTTATTGACATGTCATACTTTTTATCTCTTTATAGTTACATTTAATGTTGTGGATTGCAAATGTGTAAACTCCTCTGTCCTGAGGATATCTATCTATCTATCTATCTATCTATCTATCTATCTATCTATCTATCCATCCATCCATCCATCCATCCATCCATCCATTAGTTCTTAAATTTAAATTCCCAGGAAAGAGCCGATGCCTGTTTGTAGTCTCCAGGCCTTTTCGTGTACAAAGACTCATAATAACATTTAAATAAAGCGCTTCGTCGAAGCTGCTCACAAATGAGCGTCAACATTTTCTGCCTTGCCTCGGTATTTATCAGAACCGCTTGACACAAGTAGAAATTGGCAGTCCGTTAAGTAGAGAAGGAGGAGTAGTAATGCTTCAGAGAATCGGATCAGATGCCGCGAGTTAATAATCTCTATCAGAAAGTTCGAGCTTCAACTTCAGAAAGCAATATTAGTTCAGTTTAATACGAATTCTCTGTCCTTTTATTGAATTGCAGAGCAAACAAATGGATGTCACCGCGTCTCGATGGCGTAATTGCATTACGTGGTCTGTGGCATGATAAGCTAATGATGTGTAGTGCAGAGTACCATTAAGGCAATAAATCCTGCTGACGCTGGTCATTAGGCGTAATAGCGGAGCTTTGGAGAGTGACGCTTTAAGTCCATGAGTTTATTTACGTCTCTTCCGTGGTTGTGATGTGCTTCATCTTAATGAGAAGACGTACCAGTGTGTATTTCTGTGTATGTGTATTTCACACTTTCATTTAAGTTAATCTCTCTCAGAAATGTTTTCACACTGGGGCCGAACACTCGAGTCTGCTCTCAGTACCGATTCGGGCTCATTTTTGGAGCGGGGCTCATAATCGCAACTTTGCTTTCGCATAGAAGAGTTCCTTACAAACCTTTGATCTATTGTGAAAAGGGTCAGCGCTAGGATCATCCCTCTGCTGTTTTTAGTGCTGTCCTTTGGTACTAACACTCAAGCAGCGAAGAACGGCACTTTTTGGACGCACGGCAGTGTCATCGTGCAAAAGCCGTCCTTGTATGAGAACATTTTATCCATGAAATCTGGCATGAGACGTGTTTTTCACAGCGCTTTCGATACAGGCACTCTCACCACAAGCTGAGCTAATTACAGCGCTACAGTCCTGTGAAAGTCTGGTTTTTATTCAAAGACATCTCCATTGACCATAACGACTCTTTTGTCGCCATCACGAACGTAGAAATTTTGAAGCACCGTGACAAACTGAACCAGTCACGTTACATGGCATGTGGTGCTGAGCTCGGATAGCTTCCACACCTCGTGCCGGACCACACCGCGGCTTGGTGGAACTGAACCCCAGGCCACCATTTTCAAGATCATTGGTTCTCTGGACCAGGCCCAGGCTGGACCACTGGACCATGCCCAGGCTTCACGAAACGTACCAGAAAAACACACAACGTATGCAAAAGTTTATGTTTGATCTGTTTATAAAGAAATTCGTTTTCACTGTATTCAATTCCATGAACCTGAGCATCTGGTAACGTATCCTAACCTCAAGCTAAGGCTACACTTGAGATATTTGTGAGGTCCTCAGAAATCTGTCCTTCTTCTGAAGAGAAAATTGAGCAGCTGATTGGATCTAAAGCGAGCGGGCTGGGTGCTTCTGATCAAATCGCTTTAACCTGCCGAAGGGGAGTGAGTCAGGATTGAATATTGCAATCATACGCTTGTACTCCGAGCCATCAGTCAGACCACTGTGGGCTTAAATATGAGTTTTAAGCGTGTCTGATGTGTGACTTGACTGCGTTTAGCCTGAAGGCCGCGTTGAAGTTGTGGAGATATCAAAGCAGAAATGCAGTATATCCATTACTGCTGCTGAAGGAGAAGTACACATCCGACTTTCTGCACAGGTCTGCTTATGAAAGCGTGCACTAATCTCTCTGTCATTTCATTTCATTTGGGCTGTTTCTCAAATCCTAATGTGTCACTTTAGGAAAGCGTGTCATTCAGAAATTAATTAATAAACCAGCAGGTCTTTAACTAGAACTTTCACTGAATAGCCATCAAGCTGCAGGGTGAATTTAGCAACATTACCGCAGACAGACTTACAACCCAACAATCACTATTTCTCCAGTATTTCTGTGTACACAGAAAGTCAGCATTACATTTGAGTGTTACATATAGTATCTAAAGCTTTTTTTTTTTTCCATATGAATGTGATCTTGGCCTTAGGTGTAGATCTATACATCTTTAAACAGACCGGGTTTGACTACTGACAAGATAGAAATGCATTCATGATTGTATTTCAAGATCTTGAACACAGCTATACTGTAATCACAGCTGGATTCACATTTTACCAGCGATGATGTGCTTTTTTTTTTTTTTTTTTAAAGATTTTGTAGCAGCGAAAGAGAACAAGGAAACTGAACTCTCACGTACAGTACAGCTGTATTCGTTTTTTTTCAGACAGCGCTAATTAAAAACAAATCCTTAACCTTCCTGACTGTGTAGAGATGTCAGAATTTCTCCGCTCTCCAGATAACACGGCATCCTGATATGAGCAGAATTAGCATATTCAGCCTGACCTGTTTGCAGATCAGCCGATTCGTCCAATTCTTCTCTGACGTCCTTATTACAACTGAAGTGTCTTTGAATTGCTGTGTGCTTGAAGGAGCGTTAAAGCTCGCTGGCGTAAACGTCTCTGCCAGGAGTTATTTCCGATGCTCTAAATTACGCGCTTTCTTCCCGTTGCGTTAGATGAAGTCGTGATATATTATACAGATGCAGTTCTGCCAGTATGGATTTGGATTTGGATGGAGGCGTACTGAGAGCAGCGACTAGTGTAAAAGGGAAGAATTTCATCTCTGTAGCGATGCCTTCTTTCTAATTTCCGATCATTTCGTGCGTAAAATGGAAATAAGGCTTCAGTCAGAGGCTCAGTGACTCGTAGTCATGCTGGGAAATCATGTTTCATAGAATTAGCACTTAAAATACAGATTTTAGACTTTCTTAAATGTCAGGACACTTTTATGAGGTAACTCCTTACCTTTATTACTTTAATGGCTGTGCGAGAGATTTAGCATTTGAAGCGTTCCCTTTTGAAATTGGCCACTTTCATTTACACAATCATTTTTCAGAGTTTTGGATGAATTTCACCCATAGCACATGCACTCAAACTGTAGTGCTAAAATGTCAAAAACTCAGTACAACATTTAATTTCACACCACCGCATTATCGGAAACATATAATATACATGACCATCTCCTTATAAATCAGGCTTACTACAGTGGGAAGACATAAAATCCTTTATTTTAAAAAAACTTCTCCAGTACCAAAAAAAACTCTAGATATCCATAACATTTTACAGGTTTATTCCTATCTTTATTTAGAAGCTTAGAGGAATTTCCCAAAATTATATAGTGCATGATACTTTCTTGTTTAAAACAAAAAAAACAGCCTGTTCTATATATATATATATATATGTAAGTATGCATATTTCTAGATATTTCATTTGAGAAAGCCTCATTTGCATAAACAAATGTACATTCTTGTAAAAGCTCTAATAAAAAAAATGACTTGCAATCATCTGGCAGAGATTAATTGTAATATATTTTTAAATACTCTACACAGCTGTAGTATCTCGCTTTAAAAGGTCACCTGTAATTACGTTAAGGCGCTAGGACAGATGGATTTTCCACTTGTTTCATTTTGAAGCTTCTCTGTTATTTTGCTCTCTTTATTTTTCTGCTGTTACTTTAGCGCTTAAAACTTAGGTAAATGCTGGATCCTCCCCAGAGAGAGAGAGAGAGAGAGAGAGAGCGACATTTAGGCGGTTTATTTCCTGCCACCAGTAAGTGACAGGATGTTAGAGCCATTACAGCGACACGGCTGGGTCTTAAATGCCAGCATTCGGTTTGTCGATTTAGACGAGCCACTTTTCTCCCACGCTACAACTCTGTGTCACCAGCGTGCATTTCACTGATGTACCTGTTGTCCATTTCTCTCTTTTTTTCTATTTCCTTTTATTGCCTTTCGCTGATTCACTGATTATTATTGAGTTTTGGTAACATTTTTAAATGATTAATATAATTAATATGATTCTTATGTAATTATTTAAACAATAAAGCACTTCTAGAAAAAGCACATCCTGAACCGTTTTATTCCTCTTATACCACAGCAGTTTGCCGACAGGTACAATTTTTTTATTTACTTATTAAGGAGGACACATGACACTTTCTATACATTTATAGTTACATTTAAATGTTCTGGACTATCCATGAAACAGTATAGTTATCACTTACTTTATAGCAGCTGTAAACAGTCGTTCCATCACCAGCCTCTGTCTTTTTCCGCAGCTTGAAGATGTCGGAAAGTTAAAGCTTTATGTCTTACTGTTACAACGCGCTAACACTCCGAGTCAGTGATTACGCGTTTTTAACGTGTTTACGTGGCGCGTCTGCTATACAGGTCCGTGTGAACGAGTTGTTGCTATAGAAGCAATAACATATCAGAACAAGCGCATTAATGTAAACCTGTGATTTGCGGCTGCACTCCTTATAAAAATAAAAAAAAACACCTGCTGACCAATCAGATTCAAGAATTCAGCAGCGCTGTGGTCATATTATATATCTATGTTTATATATAATGAAAATATAGTAGTAAAACGCTAACTTTAATACTTGAGCCCTGCGTAATAAGGTTGACATAACCGCGTCATAAGCATGCTGTTGTGACATGTTATACATTATCGATAGCTGCTGTCAAGTATTACATCATCTGTGACATCAGAACTCGTAAAAGCTTACGAGTTCTGTCACGACGTGTTGCCATGGCAGCTTCATAAAGGCTAATAACGCATGCTGAGTGATGCTAATTATTTTTAGCATGTGGTTTGAGAGAAATTACACAAAATTACAGGCAAAGCAATCAGTCTTCATTAATGAACACAATCTCCCCGCGGCCAGCCGAGGCTCTGCCTGAACTCCTCACAACGTTCTGCTGATTATTATTTTTATTTTGTGGAACAGCGTGATCGCTCATCCTGCTGTGTGTATGTGTGTAGTTAATCTTCTATTAATAGCCACTGAAAACCTGAAAACTTCTGTGCAAAGTTACCGAAACTATTTCATTGCATCACTGGTATAACACACAACGGACCGTGCTGTTATATAATGGGAAATAATTCAGGCAGTTGTGGTGAGATACATTACCACCCCAGAGTGGGTTATGTTCCTATAACAGTGTGGAAAATAAACTATTTATTAGCAAGAAACACAAAATATAATCATTAAGGATTAGTACTTGGTTAATTAATTAATGATCAATTAATGAGTAATTATTATTTGTATTTTAAAATACATTTTATGTAATGCATGAACATTTAAGTATCTAGTCAAAAATTTTTAATTTAATAAATAAAAAAGTTAATTAATGAAGTTATAAATAAAATATTAATAAGACTTTATAATAAACATTTCCTCAATTGATGATTTTATATTTAACCGGACTCTTGTAAAAATATTTGCTTGATTAATGTATTTACTGACTTTATTAGCAAATATTTACAAAACAAACTTTAATCAATAAACTATTTATCTTTAAGAATTCAGTTTATTTCTGCCAAAGATATGCTTTGATCTCTCTACTTTAATACTAGATAAATAAATAAATATCTTTTACTAAAATGAGGTGGAAATGTTTTTATTTAAGCAACTCTCTAACCTCGCCCTGGCGTCTGTCCGTTGTGTAAGGAGCCATTTTAACGAACGCTGAACAGAACACAAGCGAGTGAACGAGCCGGCGATTATTTCCCTACTGATGTCGGCGTGAACGGAGACCGGTGGAGTGAAGAGACGACGGCGAGGCTCGGGTTTAAACTCCGCGAGTGATTTATACCTCAGGTGATGAGACAGAGACTGAAGTGGATGAACTAAAGTGAGAACTCATTTCCCAAAAATGTGAAAATGTGACCATATAAAGGTTTTTCCTCAGGTCGCCGGACATTTACGTTAGCAGCAGTTTTGAGTTAGCATCGTCTTTAATGAAATGAAATGATTGACTGAAAAAAAAATGGCCTTCCTTTTTTTTTCCCCCCACAGTATCTTTGTCTAGATGGATTATGATCTTTGCCACTATCGCCATTCTTACCCTGAAATGAATGATCATTTTTCACTCTAACTACATTCATTCCCTCTGCGATATCAAAGTGGCCGCATTTTTCTGCCTCCCATTGAGAACAGATTTCTAATACATTTCCCTTCCCAACAGGATGATAGTAATACTGTGGGACCCTCTCTCTCTCTCTCTCTCTCTCTCTCTCTCTCTCTTTCTTTGTCGCTGATTCTCTTTCAGAAAAATGAATCCCGGGTCCCTCAATTAAATGAAATGGATTTTAAAGTGGCGGGGGCATGAGCTGCAGATGCTTTGAAATGTGGTTATCCATCCAGAGTGCATTGTAGTGCAGCGGGCGTAGCTCTCCACACGGACAACCTCGGCCTCCATTTGTGTAAAATATCAAATAATGATATAGCGACCCAGGCTGCTGCTGCTATAACAGCGCCGTCTGATCCTTCAGACATTATTCCGGAGCATCATAGCAGTGACAGTCACATACAGAACGTTAAATGTGGTCCTGCATTTCTGTGCCTTTTTACTTTCTGGTCTAAAAGCGCATATGTAATATAATAGCATCCTTGTACTTATAGCATCTTTTGGAAAAAAAATAATAAATCGACACAGATGAGATGTTCCAAACAGGTTTTTTTTTTGGCTTTAAATCATGAAAAATAAAATATTTTAAAAGCAAGCTTGTTTAGTTGTTTTTTCCAAAATTTCAGATTCTTATTTGTGCTAAAATTAATAATCGATCTTAAATGACCTTGATGTGTAAGAGGGTAGATTACAGATCGCCATTGTTTTTGCTAATATGGATCACTACACACTTTTTTTTTAAAATAGCAAGAAGATCATGGTAAAGGAGGACGACATGCTGGCTGAATAAGAAATCTGCAGGCTCGGCAATTTAATAATATTTTAATCATGCTAAATGTATTTCTGCATGTCTTGATCCGATTTTTATCATATGCTTTATGAAACGAGAATAAGCTTCCAGAGTACACATCCTAGGCAGAGAACAGTCTGTACAAAAGCTGACTTGCTCTTCCAGGTCGACTGGATTTTATTTGTTTATTCATTTATATATGTATTTATTTTGTTCTCTCTTTGATTTGTAATGCACCTTGAATTCACTGCAAAAAAAATGACATCTTCTCAAGTGAAAATATCTTGAATATAACAAAATGTATCTAGTATTTCCCAGTGCAAGATTACAATAAACCCAGTATTAGATTATTAAACCTATTTCTAGTCATTTTTTGCTCGTTGTCTTGTGTTACTGGAGGACAATCTGGCTCATTTGAAGCATTAATTTCTAGAAGGAAGCACAATGATCTGCCAACAGAATAAGACGATTTGAAGCCTGAAATGAGTTGATATGTCTAGAAAGAAGTTTAATGATCTTAGATTTGGTTTGCTGTAATCTTATAATAGGTAATATGAGAAATTTGATTTTACTCAAGATAGATTCACTTCGCTAAGATGTCATGTTTTGCAGTGTTGCTCTGTGTATGAAAGGTGCAATATACACTCAGGGAGCACTTTATTAGGAACACCTGTACACCTACTCATTCATGAAATTCTCTCAAATGAAACTATCGGCCAATCAGGTGGCAGCATTGCAGCTTCGGGTACGGTTCACACCAACTATCGGAATGGGGGAAAAATGTGAAAAATGCTCAGACTGTTCGTGCCAGACAGGCTGGTTTTGAGTATTGCTGATACTCAAACTGCTGATCTCCTGGGATTTTCACACACAACAGTCTCTGGAGTTTACTCAGAATGGTGCAATAAAGAAAAAACATCCACTGAGCGGCAGTTCTGTGGACAGAAACCCCTCGCTGATGAGAGAGGTCAGCGGAGAATGGCCGGACTGGTTCGAGCTGACAGAAAGGCTACACTAACTCAGATGATGGCTCTGTACAGTTGTGGTGAGCAGAAAAGCATCTCATAATGCACAACACATCGAACCTTGAGGTGGATGGGCTACAACAGCAGAAGACCACACCAGGTTCCATTTCTGTCAGCCAAGAACAGAAAGCTGAGGCTGCAGTGGGCACAGGCTCACCAAAACTGGGCAGCTGAAGACTGGAAAAACGTAGCCTGGTCTGATGAATCTCGATTTCTGCTGAGGTAGACAGATGGTAGGGTCCGAATTTGTGCCAAAAGCATGGATCCATGGACCCAACCTGCCTCGTGCCAACAGTCCAGGCTGGTGGAGGTGGCGTAGTGGTGTGGGGAATGTTTTCTTGGAACACTTCGGGCCCGTTAATACCAATCAATCACCGCTTGAATGCCACGGCCTATTTGAGTATTGTTGCTGACCATGTGCATCCCTTCAGGCCCACAATTTCCCATCTTCTAATGGCTACTTCCAGCATGATAATGCACCATGTCACAAAGCAAAAGTCGTCTCAAACTGGCTTCGTGAACATGACAATGAGTTCACTGTTCTTCAGTGGCTTTCCCAGTCGCCGGATCTGAATCCGGTAGAACTCCTTTGGGACGTGGTACAACAGGAGATTCACAGCATTACAGCGCACCCGAAAAAATCTGCAGGAACTGCATCATGCAATCAGGTCAACATGGGCCAGAATCTCAAAGGAATCTTTGCCATGGACCAACTGGGAGGCCCTACCCAGGATTAGTCTAGCGTTCCTAATAAAGTGTTTGGTGAGTGTATATAAACTTGCCGTGTGTGCAAACCTAGGAATGTAAAGGAGCCTGAAATGTTGTGTAAGGACAATTTTACAGAAAGGGGCTCAGTGCTGTTGCTCTTGCTAAGGCAACAAATATTATCGTATCTCCGGAAAGCCATGATGTACAGACGGTAAAGTTTATGCACTTAGACTGCTCTCTAAGACGCTTAAAACACTCTCAGTACTGCTTGTGTTTACTCGTCTACACCTGTATAAAGGAATGGTTTATAATCACATTTTCTGGTGTCATGCAGAAGAGTCCATTTCTGACTCCCTTTCTCAAGGGTTCTTGACCAAAAGGGTTCTCAACGCATTTCTGTAAAAGTAAATATAATCTTGAATATAGTTACATTTATCTAGTATTTCCTGTTACAAGATGACAATAAACCAAATCTAAAATGATTACACCTATTTATATACATTTATACTCATTTCAAGCTTGAAAATCTCTTCGATTGGCAGATTTGCAATTTTGTTTCTTTTTAGAAATAAATGCTTAAAATTAGCAAAACTCTCTGCCAAGAGAAAAAAGAATGTTTCGAGCTTGAGATAAGTCAAAATGTCTATATCATTTTATCCCGGATGACATACACTACAGTGGATCAGGTCATTAATCAGCTGCAAAAAAATGGCGTCTTAGCAAAGCGAAATAATCTTGAATGTGTTTATATAAGCATGTGCGTATGTAAGCATGTAATCATTTATTTCTAGAAAGAAGCTAATTTGTCTGCCAATAGAACAAAACAATTTAAAGCTTGAAATACTGGATAGATATGACTATATTCATGATAGCTTCATTTGCTAAGACGCCATTTTTTTGCAGTGTATATTGAGCTAATCCACTGTAGTGTATAATTTCCAACCCACACACACACACACACACACATACATACATACAGTTATAGACAGACATCGTTTGTTTAATGACAGATAAAGATAAATCCATACAGGATCTGCATTTTGATGCTCTGATGAATAAATGTGGCGATAGTAAAAGTGGGATAATTCTGACTAGGAGGCAGCGAGCGTGGTTAATTCTGGGTTTGTGATGCATTGCTGTTGACAGATGGCATGTTGACAGATGGCATTGCATAATAACATGAGAGAGAGAGAGAGAGAGAGAGAGAGAGAGAGAGAGAGAGCTCTCTGGCTCGCTGCATGATGTCTTCTGCTGAAATCTCTCATTATATCTGTGTGTCAGGCAGAACCAGCTGAGTGCTGACAATTGAAGTGGTAGTGGAAGCAAATTTGGTTTTGATTTTCCCTCAAAACCCGGTTGGAGGACAGACTCTAAAGCTGAGGACAAGCCGTTAAGCAGGAGCAAGGTGGAAAAGCCCCCTGAGAGAAAAGATGACTGATATACTCGTATTTATATCAATATAGTTTTACTTTCTTTTTTTTTTTTTCACGGTTGGCAAGAAACCGTGATGTTAAATATACACTGAGAGAGTCATCCATTCGGCAACACCATTTCAATCACTGCCATAGCTGGCGGGAAAAGTCAATGCGTCAAATGAGCAGCGTCAAAGGCATTCAGAATCTCATGAATAATTCATTCGGCACCAATGTCCTGTTCACTGACTTCCCAATTGTGTGGCGGAGCGGTCAGCAGGAGTGTGGTGAAAAATCTTAAAGCTCGCCCATTCAGAGCTCAAAGCGCTCTTATTGAATTCCACAGCGGTCATTAAGGCACACGATGAGTGCTAATTTTTGAGAGACTATAGCTCTGGGAATGCAGCTGTAACACACAATTATGAGGCCTAACAGTGAGCTATCTTTTATTTTCACAGGTGTCATGGCGATCTATGCAGTTACCCACAATGCAATACGTTTGTAACTATGCTGTCATTTTGATTCCCTGGCAAATACCTAATTCATAGTTTTATTTTGTCACGAAAGTAAAAAACAACTATTGAAAGAGCATTCGGTTACAAAATTCATACAGTACCTTCAACTAAATGTTCCCGCTTCCCACTTTTCTGATGTCCTTACAATTAACATCGGCCTTCCATAGCCCACGCCTTTCTTCAGAAAATATCTGAGTCTCAGGGCCATGAGTCCTAATAACTTTCGAAACTTTGAAGATCAAGGTTGAACTTGTTTTGTCCACCTGCTCGAGTGTCACATCCACACACCACAAATCAGCATGTTTACTACACAGTGCGGCGCTCGTCGCACAGAGCTGTGGCCTTTGGGTTTAGGGAAACAAAATGGCGGACAGCAAAATACACACATTTTTGTGACATCAAATGAAGCCAAAAGAAGTGTTTTCCTTTCTGTTCTGCTTAATTATCACACTACTCTATACAATCCACTCGATATTAACCGGATATGAACCAGAATATTCAGAATGAACTGATAACCGGTTGTAAATGGATACAAATACAGAAATGAATAGATAGGAATAATTGAGCAGGAGGTTTTTACTTTCACGCAGGGGTGAACACACACACACACACACACACACACACACACACACACACAATGCCACAGCAGACCTGCATGCTTTGAGCAATTGATTAAATATTTACACCGGATTTATGAGCCTCTCATGCCGTCATCCATTCAGCACAGAATTAAAGGCAGCTCCATTCAGCAGAGAGGGAATTAAACTTCGCGTCGCTCGCTGCGCCGCGTCGCGTTAAGAGTGCAGATGTAAAGAGTTTCTTATGCACACTTTACTTTTTTTTTTTTTTACATCTGTTCTCTCTTACCTTGCAGGGTGATGAAGTGTTGACGGTCATTAAGATGAAGGCGCAGTGGCCCGCATGGCAGCCTCTCAATGTGTAAGTACTTCTCCTTCCCTACTTTATGAATGTGTCTGAAAATCACAACAAATGAAACATTATACCATTTGAAGTTTTAATTAAAACGTTATCATCATCACAACAATAACATGTTCACAGTCTCCTATTAGATGAAGTATTAACCATTTGTGCATGCTTAAAACCTGAGTATATAATAACTAATCCACAAACAAACAGCTCTGTAGCTAATTCATGTTCCTGTGTAATTTACGTGATTTGTTTTCCGTAATTACTCAATAAAAATGGAGATTATTATAATGTAAGCACAGTATAATATTAAACATCTGTACATTATTTCTTGTAGGTTAGTATAAAGCAAAAGACATTTTATGCCATGTTTGTATTTTTAAATTAGATTTTAATCACATTTTATGACTTAATCCATATCTGTTCATTCATAATTAAGCTATGTTTTTTTACTCAAAGCGTTTAAAGGTTAAGTCTCGTGACTCGGCCAGAAATCCCTCGCACTCCCTTGACAGCAGAACCTGTATATAAAAGAGCAGTAACTCATCTCGGTTTATATGATTTGGAGCCGATCAGTCGAGGTTTACATCAGTGAGTCTTCTTATGCGTAAATTTACACACGCGCAGGAGCAGGAGTAGGATACGAACGTTTTTTCCTGAAATTATGGGATGTTCACGAAAACCAAATTTCTTGTGTAAATGCTCCTATGGACAGTTTATTAATCATGAGGCCCACTGTTGGGAAATTTGTTAAAATAATAATAATAATAAAAAATGAATGTTTGGTACATTTGGCGCTCTGGCAGAAGGGAGTCTGAATACGGCACAGGTACTGTATGTGCAACACGGCTCACACGGCAATGGACGGCAAAATCCGTCTTATAGTTAAAATCTAAACGGAATCTAGAGCAGCGTAAATAAAGCCTGCAGTCGTCTGGTGCTTGAGTACGAAATGAAATGTGAGTGTGTGTCAGTTCTGAACATATGGCTGAGTTTGTGTATGTGTGTGTTTTTGAGAGTGAATATAACTAATTATATAAAATATTAATTATGCACCATGTAAAAGTCAAAACATAGCTTTCCTTTGACATAGAGGTTAATAGCACCTTTTATACATTGCGTCACATTAACGTCAGTAACCCAGTCTGATCGTTATGCCACATTAAAAAAAAACATAAAACACAGACTTATTGAAAGCACGGATTAATTAGGGTTGACTCCTGCCTGTTCTGTAGCTCATGTCCGATCACATGGAAATGGACATGTTACTGAGAAGATGGAGAGAAGTGTCACATGTGACATGCGTAATAGAAGCCGTGTGGAGCTGTTCCTCTCCCGGGGCTCCGCGACACGACACGAACTAATTACAGAGAGTGAAACTCAAAACACTAGTGCATGGCTTCATCTGGTCAGAAGTGTTTCTGAGAGCTTCCTGGACTGAACGTCTGAGAGGCTCGAGTGTAGGAGGGTCTTAGGTGGGTCATGGCGGGTCATGTAGCAAACAGGAAGTAGTAATGAAAAGGTGAAGGTGAATTTGTTTTTCATGATAAGAAGGCTCGTAAATGATTCGAGGATTGTTCATTTTACTCAGATCCTACTTAAAGCAGAACGCTGCTATGACTTTTATCCACTATTACGATGTAAACTAACTTTCTTTAGAAGAGATGCTTCTTTAACTTCTTCAGCATCAGTGCTTTGCAACAGTCAGGGGTAAAGCTGTAAACTTTTCCAGCATCTTCAGGACAGAGGAGTTTAAGCTTTGCTGTTTCTCAGTAACATGACAAGCTGCATTTTTTTTTTTTTGTCTTATTCGTGACTGCTTATAGCCGTTATAGCAATCTTACATTGCACAATCTTTGCTTTTAGCAAGCTCTTACTGCGTAATCTTTCGTTTCAGCAAGCTCTTATTGTGTAGCTTGAATTCTTGTTCTTTGTTCTTAAGGGACTACAATTGCTGCTTTCAAAACAGTGGATTTTAGTGGATTTCTCACTATTTAAAATTAATTTAAGGTGTATATTTGGGTTAAAACAACAGAACAATGGTAACTTTACAATAACTTACTGTTATCACTATTTAATCCTGTAAAAAATATGCAGTTTATTATCATTAAACATGGTACAGAAAGAATGGTATAAATATTCATTACAGCGACTGTTACTGTACATTTTACAATGGAAAAGGTCCAGAGATTCAACACAGTACAATCTCAGATATCTGGAAATGTTATAAAACCTAGCATGGACTTCAGAAATATCATGCTTTTAGCTGGAAGCAGTCATTCAGAATCTTTTTTGACTGAATAAAATTGTGTAAAGCTTCTTCGGGTTGAGTCATAAGTGTTAAATTAGCTTCTCAGGGAAGTGTTAGATGGTCTCCATGGGCACTTTGTAGTTCTACTGCTCCATGCTGATTTAGCAGAGCAGATTTGGCTGTAAAAGGAATGAATCAATCTATAGAGAGGTGAAGTGCACGTGTTAACGCTTGTTTCTGTTCAGATTCCCAGACTACACACGTCACTTTCTAATGGACTCATTTTCTTTAACACGTAAACTTCCACCTTCTTATTCAGCTATGCATCTGAAATATTATTTATTGACTGCTATAAATTATTTATCAACTACTCTGGCAGAAGTCACAAGTCTGGACTTGAGGAAGTGAGTTCTGTGCTTTTAAGTGAGTAATAATACACTCTGTGTGATGCTGTTGTAGGAAAATAATCAACAACAGGGTGGTGCGATGAAGCGGAGTTACTGTTACCACCCTGAAGTTATACCACAGCAATTTGCCAAAGATTACAATTTTCTACATATTAAAGAATGGCACTCATTTTTATCTTTTTATAGTTACATTCAGTGCAAAACAGACATGAAACAAGTTAGTTCCTGTTCTCACTTACATGATAGCAGCTATAAACAGCTGTTCCCTCACCAGTGTGTCTTAAAAATACAAAAAAAAAACAAAAAACGCAGCTTGTCACGTAACCAAGAAGCCACAAAGTATAAACTCCTCTGTCCTGAAGATGTCAGAGAACTTAAAGTTACAGCTGGACACTGGAGACTCCTTCCATGAATGTTAAATAAACATGTGCTTACAGAAAACTTCACCACATCAACGATTCCTCTCGTTTCTAATCTGTTTATGTGAGCTGTTACTATAGAAACGATAAGGTATTAGAATGAGCGCATTAATATAAACCTGTGATTTGCAGCTACACTACTGTCAGAGCTGCTGTTACAGAAAATTCATCAATACCTTCTGACCAATCAGAATCCAGAATTCAACAGCACATTCAAACGAACTCTACTTCGAAGTGATATACTTTAAAATCAAGGCTAGACACTTTTAGCCGTATTATTTGTTGTGATACTCGGAAAAAGAAACGGAATATGAAGATGTTCATTTCTCCTTTACTTTTCTCGATTGCCCCCATTGTCCTCTTTCCTGTTGTATTTTTAGATAAAACAAATGCAACACTTGTGATTGTGCTTTGGAAAACCACACTGCAGTGCCACCAGAACTTTCCAGAAGCTTCAGAGGATTCGAGTTCAGTTGATAAGCAGTGCGCTGACTTGCAGACTGTGAAATAGCGGGTTGTCAAAGCGGGAGGAGTCTCAAATTAGATGCCTGGCTGTCTGAGCTTTAACGCTTGTGTGTGTGTGCGCGTGTGTGAGCTAGTTGTGTTACTAAAACGAGAGCTGCTCTGTACTGTCAACTCCAGAAATATTGGCACCTTTCATAAAAATTTTCGAAAAAGAATAAAGGAATATATATATATATATATATATATATATATATATATATATATATATATATATATATATATATA
>CM040980.1:28226302-28307795 GCA_022985145.1 Pangasius djambal | reverse complement strand
TCATCTTTGGGCAATCCTCCAGGAGGCTTGGAGTAATATATCAAGTCAATGTTTGAATAAACTGACTGCTCGGATGCCTAGTGTTGTCCCTTATTATCAATGCAAAATGGTCACTAACTAAAGAGGATTTATGCTGATATTGCCCAAAAACCCTATTTTGTTCAGGCGTTTCCAAACTTTTGGAGGGCAGTGTAAGTAAGGAATAAAACACATATTATAGGGAAATAATCAACGACAGGGTGGTGTGATGCAGCCCAACACGAAGCGGACTTGCTTTCCTATATCAGCACGTCCAAAAGCACTCTATTCCTCTTACACCACAGGAATTTGCCAGTGGTTTATTATTTTTATTATATGTTTGCAGTTACATTTAATGTTGTTGAAATGTCCACGAAACATTAGTTCCTGTTCTCAATTACGTTATGGCGGTTATAACGTAAACACTTTCCTCTATGTGACCTTTTCCTCCAGGATGCAAAATGAAGCCCTGGTCTGGATGGAGTGACTGTACCAAGTTGTGTGGCGGGGGGATCCAAGAGAGGTTAATGACAGCCAAGAAGAGATTCAAGAGCACACAGTTAACCAGCTGCAAGGACAGGAAGGAGATCCGCGCCTGTAACGTCCATCCCTGCTAAGTGGTGCAGGGGATTGTGGGAAGGGACTCGATGTGATGAGGATATGGGAGGGGCAGGATTGTGTGTCAATCGCAGCTCTCTTTCTCTTTCAGTGGTCTCTTTCAACCTGTTTAGGGTTGGCAGCAGTTTGGTAATTTTTTACGTTTTCTTTCTTCTTTTTTTTTGTACTAGAATGTAGTATAGTGGTAATTTGTCATCTTAAAGAAATGCAGAGCAATGCGTAGAGTTGATGTTAAAGTTCTATTTGATTTCCAATTTGTAGTACATTTCTATCTGAAAGTGGCTCATTAAAGTTACGTGAGTTCTGTTTAAGTCGTAAGATTTAGTAATTAAAGTCACAGTGACAGTGCAGACGATAGTGCATAAAGGGCCTTTTATTTTTTATTTTTTCAGTCAGCAAAAAAGGACAAAATAAAGAAGACAAAGGGTCGCTTACCCTTTGTGTGTTTCTTTCCCTAATATTGCAATATTAGCTGTAATATTCAGTGTAGTTCTGAAATGTGATTTAAGAGTAATTCCTTTCAAAAACTAATTGGGAATGCTAACTTTTGCACTGTAAATCTCCAGACAAAAATATAGAATATAATCTTTTTTTGTTTGTTTGTTTTATAAAATCATTCCATTTTAATAAAATTGTTTTAACACTCAGAAGGCGTCATTAACACAATTACAAAAAAAAAAAAAAAAAAACATTATCTACAGTATATTTTTGTCTGGATCTTTATTTACTGAGTCTGGCGTTTCAGACTGAAATATCACGTTATGCACATTGCTGTACTGAATTAAAGTCTTGGAGGTTCGTTGCTAACTCATGTACAATAGGTCAGTGGTTAAGGTTGGATTGGATTCTGTCTCACTTATAAACTGGATAAAAGTGTCTCCTAAGTGAATGTAACGTTGTTTTCAGTGTACAAACGGCACAAAACGGACCAAAGACAGGGACATTTGCTGGCACAAACATTGTTCTTACCCTGTACACTTCAAAAACTGGAATGATTGACTATTATTATTATTATTATTATTATTATTATTCAACATTTTTAATGTCTAGAGATGTAACCAGAGCCATAAGACGTGCAAGGTCAAGACCTCATGTTTCTAGCCACAGCAACAGTCTGAAGCATTAGCATACAGGTTTTTAAGCTAACTAGCAGCATAACAACATGAAGAGCTCTTATTATTCTGTGAGACTGCTTGTGTGGTATTTCATTTTATTTTCATTTTTAAAACATGAAATAAAAAAAAAAAACTATTTTAACAATTATATGACAACTGGCCACTCTGGATATTAACGTGTTTTATGACATTCTTATAAATCAATAATGGATTTGATAACTGAATGAAATGAAACAGTAGCATTTTCTTCTTTCATGTGTCTCTTATGTGGAAGCAAAGCACAGCTAAACAGCCATTTTCTAAGCCTAAGAATATTTCTAGGAATATTCCTTTTTATTCATCGTGACCTTTTAATCCAGCTCTGTAGACAGATGCCATTTCACTCGTTTCGTTCTGATTCCATGCTTTTACGTTTCCTTTCCTCGTTTTAAGCGTGTACCCAAGATTCCTACCAAAGTGTCGTGTTGATCTTTTCTAGTTGTTTGCTGCCATCTTTGCTCCCTGACGTAAACAAAGAAATACTCTGAATATTTTGGAATATGCCACCTTTACAATAAAAGTGATTGTGATCAAATGCCTAACTCTTTTTTTTTTTTTTGGGATAAGGTGTAAAAATGCTAATATAACCTGCACTATTCATTTTTTTTCTTCTTGTTGTGTCACATGACTTCTTGGTTACAAAACTAAGTAAAAATTAAATAGTTAAGTCAGTAGAGCCAAAAACATTCATTCATTTTCAGAGCTGTTACCTGGGTATGTGGTGGTATTTTTTTTTATTCAATTAATTAGTTTTATAGACTCACGTATTAATTAAATGTACATTGATGTTTGGACATTTGAAACTTCCCTGCGCCTAAACAAACCTCCCTCACTTTACATTTCCTATTAGTTTCACTGTAGTTGCTGAATAAAAGATCCTGATTACTGAATAAATGAGGAGGCGCAGTGACGAGGCGCAGGAGCTTCGGTTCAATCCTCAGCTCAGGTTACTGTCTATGTGGCATTTCGGATGTTCTCCCCATCCATGTGGGTTTCCTGCTAGTTTCCCTCCCACTATCCGAATACATGGCAGCAGGTGGGTTGTTGATGCTAAACCGGCCCTAGGTGTGAATGGGTGACTCCAACACCAAGACCAGGATAAAGTGCTTACTGGCGATGAATGAATGAATAAGTGAATAATAGGCTGTTGGTTAATGAAGGAAATCGTCACTTCTTCACAAGTTTCCTGTGAGGACATATTTCTGTCCAAATGTCTAAATCTCCAAATGTTCTGTGCTGCAAAAGAAACGCGCAACAGTGATTTTGTTCGATCTTTCCACCAGATGGAGCCATCAGGCTGCTTAACGACTTTTACAAAACAAAATAAAATAAAATAAAAAACAAGCAAATTTGTCAATTATTTTAGGTATAATTTTATCAAAATTATTTTAGGTTCTTTAAACAATATAATGAAATATAAAATATAATATATAATATAACATCTATACAATTTATATAGTCTTTTTTTATTTTACTGTTTAATTGTGTAACTGTTACATAACATTGTATATTATTATTATTATTATTATTATTATTATTATTATTATTATTATAAATTGGATGAATTATGAAAACATTCCTGTAAGAAAATGTGAGAAAAAAAACTCTTTATTTGCTTTGATTCATCCCATTACAATTATTCATCAGATAAATTCAGTTCAAAATTTCTTCAAAAAAAACATTTGTGTTTTTGTACAAAACTTAGAGCTTTCCAGTGATGAGTAAAACCTGCAGTGTTGTTGTTCTTTCAGCTGCTCGCATTAGGGGTTGCCACAGCAGATCATTGGTCCGCATGTCTGATCTGGCACAGGTTTTATGCCGGATGCCCTTCCTGACTCAAGCCTCCCATTTATCCAGGCTGGGGACTGGCACTGAGAGTACACTCCCGGCGGCTGGGTTGGTTCCCTGCCCGGGGATTGAACCCAGGCCACAGCGGTGAGAGCGCGGCATCCTTGGGGAGACCCGAATAAATCCTACAACGCTGAATGCAAAATAATAAAAAATCAAAGAAGGCATTTGGAGCCACCAGAAATTACAAGCACAGCATAAATATATTCCGTGTATATTGATTTTATTATTATTATTATTATTATTATTATTATTATTGGAGTATTGGACGAGTCTCTGACCACATGGTGGCGTCTGAGGACCATTAAAAATCACACTGATCTCACTCATGACCTGAACATCAAACACTGCACATAAAAACAGACAGAGACCCACAGAAGGCAAATCGTCCATCACACCATCAATAGCTGAACACTAATCACTATTGATTGAGCATAAAGAAAACAAAAAAACCCACACCATTCTTTGATTGGATGCGGTGTTGTCGTGGTAACTGACTCTACACCTAGCACTAAATCTTCAAGCTGCAGTCCCTTTGGAGCACTTTGGCTTCTAGACGTGTTTTTTTTTTCCCTTTATGGTTACAGCTAACACACAAACATAACCACAAACATAATCAGCCTGGTGTGTAAATCAGTGGCATATAATCAGAAAATCAATTCGTGGTAGGAACAGAAATGAGTGAAGTTTTGAAATCTGGCATCCAGATGTCTGTTTAAATGGGAAACTGTCTCACTGCAGTATTTTCTCAGTTATTCTCAGGCTTTAACTATTGAAATAATGCGATTTATGATAAGAAGATTTCTTGGGTTGCCTCCCTGTGAAACCTGTAAAAGTTCTATATAAAACCATATAACGGTGTTTCCCAGTTAGAAAAAAAAGCACTTCATTAAACAAAGAACCTTAAAGAAGCTATTTGTTTTTTAGTTTGGGCTCAGATCGAGAATCTGTGCACTAGTTACTGCAAGCTCCCCCCGTCCATGTGGGTTTCCTGCAGGTTCTCTGGTTTCCTCCCATTGTCCAAAAACATACCAGCAGATAGACTAGCTTTGCTAAATTGCCCCTAAGTGTGAATGTGTGTAAATGGTGTTTATTCCCGCCTATTTCCCGGTGTTCCTGGGACAGACTCCGGATCCAAGTGACCCTGACCAGGATAAAGAGCTTACTGAAGATGAATGAATGAATGAATGAATGAATGAATTAATGAACATACTACATATGCAAGTACTTACTCTGTGTGTGTTTAATAATTCAGGAATTATGGATGTACATATGAAATGAGGAAATGATACATATACAGGTACATATGAAAGACAAGTCGTGCCTCCATTGCTGCACTAAATCATGGAATCAGACATCCGAAGTCTGTGTCTTTAAATACTTAAATCCTTTTTATTTACTTTTTGTTCAGATAAATATAAAGTATTTCATTGCAGTGGTTCGTCTACAGACAAATTTGTCTTTCATTAAAAAAAAAAAACATAAACCTTGGAGCAGGCCAAGAGCCCCGGTTAATGTTCACATCACACATCATAATGGAGAAAAATCTCAGTGATCTCCGTGAATTTGGCCGTGGCATGGTGGCTGATCTCCTAGTGTTTACACGGAATGGTGCAAAACACAAAAAAACATCCAGTGAGCGACATTTCTGCGCTGGTGCTGATGAGAGAGTCCGGAGGAGAGCAGCTGGACTGATCTGAGCTGACGGGAAGGCTCCAGCATCCCTAGTAATCACTCTGTACAACCGTGATGAGCAGAAAAGCATCTCAACATGTTGAACCTTGAGGAAGATGAGCTACAACAGCGGAAAACAACATCAGGTGCCACTCCTGTCAGCCAAGAACAGGAATATGAGACTACAGTGGGCACTGAAACTGGACAGGGGAAAACTGGTGATGTTTTTCCAAGGTTTCATTCTTTTCAGTGTGCACAGTGTAAAAATAACTTAAAAAAAAAACGATTCGGCATCCAGACCTCCGATTTATTTGTTAAGTTGCCACATTGTGGTATTTGAGTCCGTATAGATACAGCGTGATATTACTCATGATATGATGTTATATATTTATGACTTTTGGAAAGAAATGGGTATAAAATAATAAAATATCTTAAATGAAACTGTGAAAGCAGCCATGCACACCTTTGTTTTATATTTGAAATTGGAATTTGTGCAATTGATGGAAAAAAAGTGAATGAAACACTTTAGTAAGGAATTAATTTAATTCCTTTACCACCACTAATACACCTAGAGGCATCTCTGAATATAATAGCCTACGTGGGTTATATTATAAGCAGAATCATGATATTTTTCCAACACGCTTTCTGATTCCTAGTGATGATGATGATGATGATAAAGTTGACGAGGAGGAGGCGGAGGAGAATATAATGTACGTCTCTATAGTATGGAGGGATCACGTGCACACTTCTGTCTCTATGGTAACCAGAAACCGTGTTCCCACCCGACAAATGACATCGGCGTCTCAGATCACGGCCTCTAATTGTCATGTTGATGTGCCGTTAGCTCAGGTTCTAGCAGCACATCAAAGAGCGTGTGAATGAGGGAATGTGGGTAATAACACACACGCTCGTTTGATTTGGATGGTGATTTCCTCTCTCTCTCTCTCTGCCTCTCTCTCCTGCTGTGTCGCCATCTCTCTCGCCCTCTCCCTCTCTCGCACAGGTGTAGCAGGTGCGAGCTCACAGAGGATTGCTTCACAGTTCACGCTGTCGTCTTTATCAGAATAAATGGAGCTGGTGGAGCTCTGGCACTGCCTGGCTAAGCCAGAACTCCATGATATCTGCAAAATCCTCCTAAATCTCAGCAGCTCATGTGTGTTATCAACTATGAAAACAGACATTTTTGGAATTCTGTACCTCATAATCTGTCCAGACTCCAGTACCAGTGTATATCTCTTCAGGAGTGACCTGAAAATGCTGATAAATTAATAATAGTGAAGTGATTCATCCTGAGAGCTACTGTTATTTACCTATAACAGCACATGCTGCCGTGTTTTATTCCTTTTACTCCACATCCAGTGATTCTCAGTTTTTCATTTCTTTTTATTAACAAACAAAACATTGCACTTTTTACCCATTTATAGAAACATTTCATGTTGTGGAATGTACTTGAAACAGTTTCTCTTCTCACTCATGTTATAGCAGCTATAAACAATCGTTCCTTCACCCGCCTCCCTTTTTTTCTCTCTCTTGAAAAAAAATGCAGCTTGTTTTCTAAAAAGCGTAAAAACACGCCTGTCCTGAAGACGTCGGAAAGTTTTAACTTACAGCTTTACCTCTGACACTGGAGACTCCTTCCATAAATGTTAAATAAACATCTCCTAACAGAAAACTTCACCACATCGACAATTTTTTAAAAATGTGTTCATTTTGCGAGTTCGCTGTGAAACTTTACAGAAACTTTGAGGAAACAATTCTTTAGAAAACTCAGGAAATTATTGCATTTGTGTTGAAAACTGAAATTGGCTGAAAATTAAAAAGAAATTAAAACCCTTCATTTCCGTTAGCTAAAACTATTCAGTTTTCAAAACACAAATGCGGCATTTTCCTTTTAAGTTTTTCAAGTTTTTTTTGCTTCCTAAAAGGTCTTACAGTTTTCAGACTAACTTTGCTGTAGTTTTCTATAAACTAAATCTAGAATAAAGCTAACGATAAACAAATTACTAAAATATGAATAAAAATATTGTCTATTTTAATGAAATGACTAAAATTAAAACCAAATTTAACTTGAACGCATCCCAAGTGTCGATTAGATCAGAAATATCTTCATCTCAAACAGAACATGAATGACTTCCTGTTTTTCACTCATCATTTGTCTGAATAAGAATAAATAAAAAAAAAGGAAGCATAATAATTTATAAAAAATCCTCAATCATGCCTTATTTAGTGAATTATTCATTGTTGTATGGTGCACTAATTTATTAATTTTATGCTCAAACCGATATTTTAAATATCACTGCATTAATAACGTAGTGATATCATCTTATGCTTCACGCAAACATCCTATTTCTCGATTCTACATCATTACCATATTAGCACCAGGCTCAAATGTTAGCGATGAATCATTTGCATATTGCCCTTTTGTCACTCACACACACACACACACACACACACACACGAAATAGTCCAAAATCATATAATCATCTTAATTAGTGCTAGCAGGTGGCCTGTAATCTTTGCACATCTTATCAAGAGTTCATATTTAATCAGCGACTCCAAATGATCACTACAAGCTTTGTGACGTTGATTACCAATCAGCTCAAGGCTGAATCCATAAATCCCTAAAGCACTGGATTTCTTCTGCATTTCTGTTGGCTGATGGCTCCATCTTGGGCTCCATAATTTGCAGGTAAAACATTAGCACGGTGTGATATCGGTTAGACACAAACTAATTCTTTCTTTCCTGTTTGCTCTCAGTTGCTAGTTTTGTGGTCGGAAATGAATGAGTGTTTTCCTGACTTCCTTACAGAAGCTTTACTGTCATTGAACAGCAGTACAATGAAACTGAAGCGCCACAACTGATCAGTGCAGAGAGACTAAACCAAGCACACAAGCACACCAATAAAGCAATAAAAACGACAAATAATAATAATAATTTAAAAATAGTCACACTGTCAAAAATTGTATATTGCACATTAAAATGTAGTTTCACGTTAAAAGCAAGATGGGAGCTGTTTTGTCTTATCCCCATTCAGAGTCCTTACAGCCCATGGATAAAAGCTGTTTTTTTAGTCTATTTGTCTTGCTTTTAAAACTCCTGTAGCGCCTCCCAGAGGACAGGAGGCTGAACAGTTCATGACCAGGGTGGGTGTTGTCTTTTATTATATTCCAGGCCCTGTTGAGACACCTGGTGTTTGCAATATCTTCGAGAGTGGGCAAGGAACAGCCGATAATTCTTTCAGCAGTTTTTATAACTCTTTGCAGAGCCTTCCTGTTCCTGTCCTCACACTCCTCCATCCAGATAATAACACAATGCCAATGACTGAATTATTGTATCGATAAGAAAGAAGAACAGAGTCAGCGACTTCAGGCCCATAGATATATCACTATTCAGTTATGCAGGTTTTGGCTCCGCATTCAGATTATTAAAATCATCTGATCGTAATTCACATCTTCATGGTTGGCAGATTTTTCCTGAGTAGAAATGTCGGAGATGATTTTTTTCAGTAATGTCTAGCCCACCGCCTTTAAACACAAGAACTTGCCCGTAAGCCTGAAAAAAGAAAAGAAAAATGCTAATACAGTGGTCTATGAATGAGAAGATGATGAGTTTTGAAATAAATCTAAGAGTCTACTATATGCATGAATAGTCCTAGTGGTAATTATCGCACTAATTACCTGTTAATTGAACAAAAGAGCTTCCACACTCATTATTCAGCAGCACGTAAAATAGCATTTTTATCCAGTGCATCTGATTTTGGATTTTATTGACTTTTTTTTTTTTTAAATTGTGTATCAATAGTTCATTGTACACATGAATTCACAAGGTGTAAGAAGCTTTATCATACGTTTCATTCACTACTGTAGTTTGTGTTGTCACACTTATAAAATAATGCTAATTTTTGTTTGGAAATTTGATGTGCTGTCTTGTTAAGAACACAGATGAAGGAAAAGCTGACCGAGCACTCATCAGCTATGCTAACAGATTACTTCAAGTTCATTTACAACATTATCCTTTAAAACAATCAGTCTTTGAGATAAGCCTCCAATTAAGATGCATCTCTTTTGTGGACTTCAAAGGGAGTACACTACTAATTAATAAAATATTTGTGTATTTAATACTTGCATTCCATTTTTGAGTATAGTTACAGCTAAAACATAAATTTCATCAAACTGTCAGACAGTGGTGCTGGAATTAATATTGCTTATTGCTTGAGCTAAAAAAAAAAAAAAAAAAAAGTACCTAAGTCCAAGGTAAGAATTGTGCGGAACTAAGACACGCCTCCAAACTCCGCCCCACCAATCACCTTGTTGGTTACCTTGTCCAGGCGTCACTGGCCAGTCAGATTCTGACACTGACACGTGTGCAAAAAAAGGGTGATTTCTTACATTACGTATATAGAAATGGGCAACTGCTGAAGCCAGAGCAACCTTAAAAAGTATTTTATGGCATTATTTTAGCCAAAGAGCCCAAATTATTGACTCCATTTTCAGTCAGATTTAAACAGCCATCTCAAATCAATATTTGAAACGTCTCCGTCATAGATAGGACTTTATTTTTGAGCAATGAAATCTTGCCAAGGATGACTGAAAAATGAATTTTGCCTGCATTCGGTGTTGTAACTGTATTAGACACATATCTAATATGAAGAATACAAGGTTTTAAGCTCGTAGCCATCATATCTGCTATGGGTTGTGTTTAACCTGTCTTCATAAAAATAAAAAAAATTAAAAAAAAGTCTTACACAGCGTCTGAGAAACTCAAACAGAGAGAAAATACTACGCTCAGTATTTCCAAACGTGTGGACTGTATTGATTTTCTCATGTCCGCCAAATGCTCATGGGGTTATGAGCTATAAAAATCTCTTGCTCTAGGATGGTGAGGTGTGAAGTATACATGTGCAAACACAGAAAAAAAAAAAATAGAACTATCAACTGATATTACATTCATACATTTGTATGTGAAGTAAAGTATTTTTTTTTAATTCAAGTAAAGTTTCCGTCGCAACAACCCATGCGCATGTCTCAGAGAAATCACGTGAAGCATTATTATAGCCTACAATATCTACAGCACGTAATAAACAGCGGTCTTGCCCATCCTAACCCATCATAACTACACTTTACCTTAAAATCTAATCATTAAAATACTCCGAAATCATAATGTTTTTGCGTTAATGTGTGAATCTGTTCAACATCTCGTGCTTAACGTCTTTTTTTTTCATGAATCATCCATTATAGGTTACGGAAAATGTACATAATTTGCTCATTCATTCAACCCTGTTACCTGAACACATTCACCCCTGTGAAATATTTGGAATATTCCGAAGGTCACATGATCAACAGGAAGTTGCATCATCCAAAGTTCCTGAAGATCGTGAGAAGAAGAAACTCACATTCTCTTCACCTTTCTTTATCGTAAACGGTATCGTGATGGGATGACTTTTTGAAAGTGCAGCCCTGTTACACAAATTACAGGTTGAGAATAAATTATTAGTTAACATTTTTAACGTTTTAATTAAAATCATTAGATAGTTGTTAATGTCCTCATGCTGTTAGCATGGATTAACCCCGTTTTGTGTACGTGTTACTCATTTCTAAGAGCAAAATGCAGGAAAGAAGCTTTGTAAAAAAAATGAGAACTTGTACCTGGAGATGGGTTAAAACATTTTAATTGGTTAAAGTCATGCTTTCTTCGATTACAAATGCTTAAAAAAAAGTTTAATTTGTAAGAGTAGCAAAGGGCTAAACGGCACCACAACTGTAGAATTAGCTGTATTATATCAGTTCATTCTGTTTTATCTTCACGCGACGAATTTAAAACAATGTAAAGCTTGGATTGACGAGTAACGTATGAAAATGTATTTAAAGGTTCAACAGTATATTGCATTTTGTATAAAAAATAGACATGATAAATGTAGTAACATTAATAAGATGGGTGTCTTAAGACTTTAGCATTCAGCTGAGGAATCTAACTGACTGCATTTAGCACCGAACCTCATGCAAATTCAGCGAGTAAAATTATTAAAAGCATTAAATTATGAACTAAATAAGAAGGAAACCACTGCTGTCTTCATGAGGAGGGGGGAAAAAAAGTCAATATCCTGGGCAGGAAATAGAAATAGTTAGTTAACAGCGTTATGCATAGAAATAGACCAGGGATGTTTTTATTGATGCTTTTATATTGAACGTCTAAAATCCTATTTGCGAATCAGATAAACAGCACCAGAGGGAAAAAAGAGAAAATCTCAGCAGGTTGTTAGGAATAACGTTTGAGCGAAAGTAAAGGAAGCAGGAAATGGGATTTTCGTGGATCAGCCAGAACAGAAAATGTGTAGGTTTCATGAAAGATTCATGGAAGGAGTTCTCTCTCTCTCTCTCTCTCTCTCTCTCTCTCTCATAATTTCAGCTGAGTTAAAGTCATTGGTCATAGGACTACATAAAACATTTATAAGCCTTTCGTGAGAATTAACACACTGGTACGTAAGTGTTTATAAGGGCTTATTTCAGTAGAAAACCCACTCATTACTGTGTCATGACATTGCCATATGCATGCATAAACACTGTATCAGCAGCTATATGAACCTCGCTTTGCTTAAGGGCAGTGCTCATAAGGCTACGTAACACCTCCATAAACCTTTTCCCGACAACTGACGTAAATCTACATAAATGTATGTAAGGGTTTATTCCAACAGATGTCAGCGGTCATACATTACAGGGTCATGACATTGCATTAGGCATGCATAAACATCTAATAAGCAGATTTATGGAGCTTTGCTTTACTTAGGGCAGTGGTCATAAGGCTACATAACACCTCCGTACACCTTTCCTGAGAACTGACACAAATTTACGTAAATGTTTATAAAGGCTTATTCCAACAGGTATCAGCTGTTATAAAGTTTGCTCTTGGTATAAAGACTGTTTATCACGATATTCTAATATAAGTCGGCTTGGAAAGTGTAATAATACAACCTTATGTCAACAAAAACGCGCATTACCCAAGTCTTATAGCAACAAGGCGTCAAAATTGACGAAAGCAGTCGCTATGACGGCGGATGACTGCTGGAATAAGCTTTTATAAATGTTTATAAGCTCATCTCAGTTGTCATAAAGGGCTTATACAGAAGATCTTAAGTGATTTGTATATTGTTGTGCCTTCTTTTTAGTTTTCTTATGTGTTTATTTATCTCCGTTATATAAGCACGCATTTTTTCTTTTACCTTCTTCTTCTTCTTGATGTTATTCCTTTCTTTATTCGAATCTATTCATATTATTGCCATTGCATGCTTTATATGTCGTATGACGCATCCTTACGGTGTCCCTGTGTACCAGGAAAGGCACTTTTTAAATAAATAATTAAATAAATAAAGCAAATTTCCTTTGGCTGCATTAGTTTCAGATTATTTTCGACTGCCATTAACTAACTGCTGAAGGGCAAGTGGTCAAAATTGTGTCGCGGATATTTTATCAGTTACACACTTCATACACTATTTCTCTTGCGTCTGTTGAGAGAAGAGCAGCAAATGATTTCCATCACAGTGGAATGATTAAAGCGGGGCATTAGAACGTAGCGTCCGTGCCGAACGAGCCGGCCTTCTGTAGTATACTGCTCTCTCTGTGTGCGTGCGTGTGTGTGTGTGTGTGTGTGTGTGTGGGTGCGTGCATGTGCATGCTCTCATTTGCAGTGATGAATTTCCTCCAGACTGATAACAGGACGTGCTTTTTCATTCGGAAATGAGAGAGTGTGCTCATGCTAAAGGAATTTAGAGCACAAGAGCTTCTCCCAATAAAGCAATTAAAGCCCCCGAGCGCCCGGCATCCCAGCGTTGCCATGGCAACCTTATCTGATAAAGCACACGTGGATTGCACGGCTACAAACGAGGAATCAGCCTCGCCTCCTCTGTGATGTGGCAAAAAAAAAAACAAAAAAAAAAAACCTTCATTCATTCCAATCTGGACATTTTTTTGATTTAGTGGATGATGTTAGTGCTGTTCTCAGGTTTCAAATCTGGTTTTCGCATATCCGACATGCTTTATTCATTAGAACACGTCTGAAATATTAATGTCAGATTAATCATCAGCTTTTGACATGTTAGTCATGTTTCGTTAATGAGAAAGTGGATTTACTGAAAGCTATTAGCGCTAATGCACGATTAAACATTAGATTTTCAGATATTAAACATGATTTATTCATCAGAATGTGGTGTCTGTCTCCAAGCGTTTTCTGGAGGATAGTAACGTTAACCGAATCATAATCATGGCCATGATTCATGTAATAAAATCTGGAAAGAAAACAAAATTCCTAGTTGAATGACTTAAATCATATGAATCTTTATAATCGCCTTGTGATCTTCAACAGCATCCAAGGTTTAATTTGTAGTGAGTGTTCAGTTGAAACTTTTTCATCAACACATTGCTCTAGTTTTTCCTAATTTAATGGTTTCCTACATTACCCACAATGCTGTGCTCATAGTGGCACAATGAGATTTAGCCCTTGCTTCATCTCAACCTAAAAACAGAGCAATGCAGCGGCGCTTTAGTCCTTTAGTCTGTCCAGCTCTCACCTCTGTCTTCTGTACACTTCAACCTTCACACTAAATACCACCATCAACGCCATCTTGTCCATCGCTAACTAGCTTAGCTGGGTCTCTGCGTCATATTGCTGCATTGCATTCTGGGACCGAGTCCAAAGCTTGCACCACCATCTTCACTATTTCTACGCTGGATTTCTCATGAACGTTACGTTGAACGCTGCTGGAAAATGGCGAGTTGCATTATTCGTTATATTTGATATTGTTTACATCAGAACAATGCAAACTTTTAATGAGAATAACACAAATACAGCATCAACCAACAAATTAACACCAGAAACTCTAATCTTAACACATCACGAATATTTCAGTAAACATATCCAATTTCTCTGATATCCACTACACCATTTCTTTGCTGGTTTTGGTCTGCTGTTGAAACTGGCCGTCAGATTGAGGCCATCTTGAATTATCACATATGACACGTGGTTCGTTCATTAGAATAAAGAATATTTCTGTGTCGTAGACAAATCTGCTGCAGCGTATTAACGCCACAGTCAGGGTGGAAATACGACTTCGGCATATAGAGCTTTACTCGTTCATTTTTAAATTTGAAAAATCATTCTGAAAGGCATTTATCAGAGGTTATTAATGTTGATCTGGAAATTCTGCATCTCAGCCTCATTTCCAGGAAAATAAACTGCTAAGGACGGGGATAACAGAGCGAATGAAAAAGCATAGTAGGGCGCGAGGTCAGGAGTGCATTGTGGGTCGGAAGGCATGAAGCTGTTTGTTGAAGGAGATTGATGTTAAAGACGTTCCTCAGCCGAAGAACAGAGCGTTCTCTCACCGAAGCCTTTGCACTGACGGTGTGACGGTTTCCATGGCAACAGCCTCACTCGAACCACGACGAGTGATTGCACGTTTATGGGTGAAGCTGAAATCCCACACAGCAGAAAAGAAAGATGGATTGCAAAGCAGGCTTTGAACATCAGTCGCGGAGAACCTGGAGGGGGTTTGCACACTTTTCAGGGTTCTGCTCGTCTTTCAGCTCGGAACCCGCTCCCAAATAAGGTGCATAGTACGGTGGATTTAATGCAGCGCAAATGCATACTGTATGCATGTGCATAACACAAAGGCTGGTAGAGATAATTATGCAGATGCAGGTCACGAGCTTCAGATGATCAAGCATCAGAACGGGGTAAAAAGTGGTCTCATTGAACTCTGTGCATGTTAGTGGTTTGAGTATTTCAGAAACTGGAATTTTCACAAACAACACTCTAGAGTTTACACAGAATGGTGCAAAAAACAACAACAACGAAAAAAACATCCAGCAGGCAACAGTTCTGTGGGCAGAAACACCGAGGAAACGGCCAGACTGGTTCAAGCTGACAGGAAGGCTACAGTAACTAATAATAAAGAACCACTCTGTACAAGCGTGGTGAGCAGAAAAGCATCTCAACACATCAGACCTGTCAGCCAAGAACAGAAATCTGAGACTCCAGTGGGACACGGCAAAAAAAAAAAAAATAATAAAAATATATAAAATATAATAAATCACCATTTCACATCACTCAAAGGTAAAGTTATTTATTTATTTATTTATTTATTTATTTATTTGCTTAATTGTTTGGTTGCTTACTACAACAAATGAATGAAACATGGTGGACTTAAACTTCTAACTGAACGGAGTTGAATAACATTGAATGTTACGTCCCAGTTAGCTAACATGAATTGACATTTCATAGAATCAAATTAGTTTCTAATATTTTACACATAACTTCTAATTTATGTAATTTAGGTTGTGCTCTTACAGAAAAATAATCAACATTGGAGTGGGGTGATGAAGTGAAAGCAGAAGTAGAGAGATTTTTTTTTTTTTTTTTTTAAATAACAGCACTTCCTGAAGTGTTTTATTCCACTTATATCACATCAGTTTTCTAACAATTACGATTTCAGATTTATTAAAAGTATAACACATACTTTTTTTTATCCATTTGTAGTTACACTTCATGTTGTGGAACACCTGAAACAAGTTACCACTTTGTTACCAAATTGTGCGGTGACGTCACATAGACACAGGCAAATTTTTACGTAAAGAGTTGACGCAATAAAAATACAAGCTTTAATTAAGTTTTAAATAAACAATTCGTGTTATTTTGCTGCTTGAAAGTGAAATGATGGCATGTTTTTTTTTAAATAAAATTGTCAAAAAGATGGCCATTATGTCTATTTTGTGTTTTGTGTTTTGGAAGAAGTGTTAAACAGCTGGCTATATTTTTATCTTTTTTTTTTTTTGTGTGTGTGTGTGTGTGTGTGTGTGTGTGTGTGTGTGAATGCTATCAGAGTGTTTTTCAGAATGTGCTACTGATAATCCATGTCCATATTTATTAAGTGTATATCAATCACGCACATCTAAACACCATCACTCACCGCCAAAGAGCTTCTCAGAAGCCATTAGCTTCATGGAGGCCCTGGTGCTTTTCCAGTCGAGATGTTCTGGTCAGTCTGGTGAGTCTGTCCTGAGCCATGTGGCCATTTCTCACACTTTACCATGCTGATAAATGACCAGAAAGTCACTGACGTGTGGCTTCCGCTTTCTTGTTGGTGAATTCACACGGACATGTTGGTGATGAACAAGACCTCACGTGCAAACTCCTATACATTAAAAACCTATAAACCATTATAAACCAAAAGATCGGGTGAAGATCTAGACCTTACCGAAAAGAAGAAAGTCACATGCTATTGACAGTAAGTTTGTGTACCACAAATCATTTTCAAATGAGCCACGATATGTATTATAAATTAAATTCATAGACTTCACAATGCCAAAACACACACAAAAAATGTATCCAGTGCTGTAGTCAATAACATCTGAGTCGAGACCAAGACCTTCACCAACCAACACCAAGATGAGACCAAGACTTTTATCAGTCAAACCCTAAACAAGATCAAGACTACGCTCTTCTCTTTTTTAGCCTGCAATGTGCAAAAGCCACCTATTACAAAATCCCACCAAATTTCATCACCTTCAAATATAATACTTCGTGTTGGACCGCGAACCTAAAACCTAACAGAGCTTGATGCCAAGGGCTTGGACGGGGTCGGCTCCACTGCCAACAAGTCTAATCCTTAGCTTCGAATACCCTTAAAATATACTTCAAACAGGAAGGAAGCTATAAAAGAAAAACTATTTCAGACATATGACCTTGCTGTGACCTTGATCTTGTTTGGATCAATTCCAAAACCAACCAGTTCATCTGCTGGTTACAAACATAATTCCATATAAATCCTACAAACCTCCAGCAACTCGTTCTTGAGATATCACGCTAATGAGAAGCTCGGATGGATGGATGGATGGATGGATGGATGGTCAGAAGGATGTACAACTTGAAAACATAATGCCTACACCACCTAGTGTTCATTTTAGTTCAAGCATAGTTCAAGTTTCTCTCCTTATTACTCAGATTTAGCGCTTGTAATGCTTCTTCTATGATGAGTTTGCTAGCTGGTAGCAGTGAACAGGTTAGCAAGCAGTTGCACACATTGAACATACAGGTCACGCGGCGACTTAAAACTTCATACATGAAGAGTAATAAAAGTTCCCACACAACCTGAGTAACTAACAACATTTACGAATTTACCAGTGAAGCATTTATACAGTCCCGAGACATGTTGCTCTGTCTGACCACGACCCGTGATGCCGAATCTTTTCAGAGAAAAGTAACTGAAGCTCAAGCACAAAGTCCCTCGAAGTATCCAGGTGATGTCATAGACTAATTTGCATATCCATATCCACTGATTCATCCTGATCGTTTGCATATCGACATACAAATTATCATGTATGAAGAAGCAGGATTTTCTGGACACTTAGAATTAAACAGAAAGGAATAGATGTGATTTATTGCAATTTATTTCTTTCCTTTAATTTATTCTTTTCTCATTTAGTTCTAATCGAAAGAAGTCTTCTTTGGTCACGGCACCACAAACCACACTTTTTCAAATTTTACAAAATACTCTGCCTTCTAACAAGAACACAGACCAAAAAAAACCCAAATACAGCAGTAGTAATGAGTAGCCATGAACACGTTTACTTTTAAATACCGTAAAAGAGTTTAAAACAAAGAACAATTACACAAACACACAAACACAGCCAATACACAACACTACAGAAATCCGTGCAATAAGAACCCAACCTGATTAACACACAGTCTCAGGGAGATGTTCAGATGCTCTGTGAAGATCCTCTCCATTCCTCCTCCCTTACTCTGAGAGCTAATTCATCTCCCGCTGTGATTTTCCTCTGAGCCATGCTAATGAGGACCCAAGCGGCTGTTGCTCTATGGGAAGCGGAATCAAAACTCGGAGACCTCGGAGCCAACGACGCAGGTTATTCATCGTTTTCTCCATCCAGCCTCAAGACAAATAGGTCCTAAAAAAGCCACGTTTTACCCAGACTTTCGGAAAATTCACGCGTTATTTCGTTTATTGATCCAAAGCAAAGCAACTCATATAGGGACTGGAAGGCAAAGTGAAGGGTCTCATTTAAATGAAATTAAATTCTGATAAACAATCAACACACAATCTTTGAAAGGGTTTATTTTCACTTCTGTGTAACTAATATGAGGTTTTAACAAAACCGTGCGAGACGTTACAATTCACGTGAGCTAACACCAACATTAACGAGCGTCCGTCAATCAATCAATCAATCAATCAATCAAAATAGTTTTTTTATTTTGAATTTTATTTATTTTTTTCCTATGTGAGAGCTTAAATAAGCATTTTTTTCTTTTTAAAACACTAACATGTCTTTACACATGACTCATTTATTTCCTTACTTACACCTTAAATCTTTTTTCACTCCGTTTTCCTTTTTGTTCCTCTGTTTTGCTGAAACAAACAAACAAACAAATAAACAAACAAACAAATAAATAAGAAGAAAAATTAAAAATGATTATTTTTACTAAAGACTGTATTACTGCATCGGTGTTCTTAATAAAATACTAATTCGTTTCTTTATTATTATTATTATTATTATTATTATTATTATTATTATTATTGTAATAAATGTATCTTATAAAATTAAAACTCACACAATATATATATATATATATAATATTTTGTATTATTTAAATCAGTGGTCACCAACCCTGTTCCTGGAGATCCTCCTGAAGACATTAGCTCCAACCGTAACCGTGTCCACCTGAGCATCTAATCGTTGCCTTCAGAAGTTCTTGCTCAGCTGAAGGAAGGCGTGTTAGATTTTGGTTGGAGATGAAACCTGCAGGAAGGTGGATCTCCAGGAACACGGCTGGATGGAGACCACTGATTTAACTTAGGCTGAGTTTTTCTGTAACCCTAATCCTCCACCATAACCCTAACTATTCATCATTTCATGCATATGTATCAGCTTGCTCATGCAAATTCTTATCCATTTTTAGTTACATCTCACCCTGAACCTTAACCCCTGCTACTTTTTGTGCAAGTCGAGTCATTCAAATTGTAATGAATTTGTAAATGTGGAGCCACTTCTTCATTTCTTCTTCGTTTCTTCACGCTTCATGATGATTATGAAGTAAAGCAGCAGTTCCAGTTACACACCTGTGCGGTTTTTTTGTTTCCAGTGCTTACAGAGAATCTCCCGAGAACACATTTCAGCATTAGAACAGAGTCGAGCTTGGATGAAGGTTTGGAAGTCGTTTTCTATGGATGCTGATTTGGAGGTCAGGGTTAGAGATTAGCACAGAGAATGTCTTCTAGATTGAAAACCAGCTCTGGCAGATAAAATGGCAGTTAGAAGGGTAAATTTCCAGCCAGGAAAAAACATGATGATAATGACATCACACTGGTATTTATATGCAAATGAGGAGGGAGAAAGGAGATGACAGATGTTCAATGCAAAAAATAAATAAATAAATAAATAAATAAATAAAATCCTCAACCAAAATATGTTAAATAACATTACTATAAACCTACTTTACGATTATTAAATCTATTTCTTTTCTGCTATTTTTAAGAATGAAACGATGTTGCAAACTTTCAAAATGATTTGCTGATAGAACAAGCTTATAAATACGTAAATCTAGAAATAAATAAATAAAGAAAAAGAAATAAATACGTAAATCTAGAAAAATCTAGATAATCTTAAATAGGTAGTACTAGATATATTTGACTATATTCAAGATATCGCCACCTTTATTTATTTATTTATTTATTTATTGTGATTTTATTTACTTTTTTTATCTGATCAAGAGAGACTATTTATGTTTACTGTTTGGTCTGGTATTATCCTGAATCCACAATTTTCACTCGGTCTACAAAAATTATTTATTTAACATTTATTTCTTTTATTTGAAAACGAGGAAAAATCAAATACAGTCTGCAATAATAATAATAATAATAATAATAATAATAAGAAGAAGAAGAAGAGAATTGAAACAATTTAAAAAATTTTAGAAATCATGAATGCGGCTGTCTGACTGTATTAAAGCATTTGTGTGTGTGTGTGTGTGTGTGTGTGTGTGTATGAATGAGACCTCATCATACATTTGACTCACCTTGGAAGTGTGAAGTTGGAGCTCAGAATGACGTTGTGATTGAAGTCTCGACCGCTGTGCATTCAAGCTACAGAAAAACAACAACAACAACAACAACAACAACAACACGGACATCTCCACGTTTACCTTTTGTTCGCAACAAGCTAGCCAGCTAACTCTGCTGAGTGATGTATATTTCCCTCCTCAGAACAGTGAACTGTAGAGTCAGTGTTTTAGATTTAACAACCGAATACATGTGTAAGTTGATTGATCTAAAGCGAACACATGTTTATACAGCGTAACTCATTTAAGGGTAAGAAGTGCTGCTGTGTTTACTGCTGATGCTTTGGGCGGCCATGTTGATTTGATGTCACTTGCTGAACTCGGTGTTGAGGAGACCATCTTGAATTCTAGAGTAGGCATTTTCCTTGTTTGTTTTTTTTTTTTTTAATTCCTGCTCAAGAGTAATAGTTTTGTCATCAAATTATTAATGGATGTGAGATTTTAGACTCACAGTATCACTAATATCGCTGGGTATACAGTATATCTGACACGTCTGCTGCTCTTGAAGAAGGTGTCACAAACAAAGCAGATAACACTGACAGAGCGTGAACGTTTTCCAGCAAAGCCGAGCAGACGAGTCGGCGAGTAAAGCGACCTGCTGTTCTCTGAGGCAGCACCTGGAGGCTGGCTCGCCTAACAGCTTTCCATCCTGTCAATCTCCTGCCGTGAGCCTGAGAGAGGAGCGACGACAGCGACGAGCAAAACCATCTGATCAGGTGAAAAATGACTGCAGGGAGCTTCCGTTCGTTATTAAGCGTTAACGTGAACAAAGAAAGAGAAACGCTGATTCCTTGTGCGTTGATATTCGAAACAGAAATAAAGGCCTGGGAAGATATTCGGATACTTTGGACCTATGAATACATTCATAACATGTAATATACAGTATTTAGAAGGTAATGTGAAAATGCATTACACTTTATGTAGGTTATGATTGGAGGTGGCACTGATCCGATACCCAGTGTAGCTACTGGGTCGATACCAGCCAAAATATCTCAGATATCAGATCCTGTAAAAAATGGTGATGATTGGAAAAGGAAAATTGGAAATTTACTTTGGAACTGGAAATGTTCACATATAAAGCATAAAGAGATGTGACTGGTTTTTTTTCTTTAGTTATTATTGATTTTATTATGTTTATACTATATACTGTTTTATATTTATTATATTTACAATGTAGCTGATTTTTGGGGGGCACAGCAGCTTAGAGGATAGCACTGTTCCCCAGAGATTCAACTACTGCCTCCCCCTGTGTGTGTGTATGTGTGTGTGTGTGGAGATTGCATGATCTCGCCGTTTTTCAGGGGTTTCCTCTGGGTACTCCAGTTTCCTCCTTCAATCCAAAATCATGCATTTTCACATGCGTTGTAGGCTGATTGGCAGCTCAAATTGTAGTCTGTGTGTGTGTGTGTGTGTGTGTGTGTGTGTGTGTGTGTGTGTGTGTGTGTGTGTGTGTGATCGTGCCCTGTGAAGGATTGGCACTCTGTCCATCGGTACTCCCCGAGTCCCTGGGATAGGCTCCAGGCTCCAGGCTCCCCCAGGATAAGTGGTACAGAGGATGGATGGATGGATGTTGGTGTCTGCTGATATTTAAGGTTTCAGTATCGCTACTGAAATAAACGATGTACATACTGTGTCACAAAAACTACTTATAATTTTATGTTAAGAATGCATAATGCATCATAAATGTTGGCATTAGTGTAGTTTAGTGTAATTTCCTATGTAATGATAAAGCGTATGTATAATGGCTTATAAACGCATTATAATATGTTATGATATACATGAAATATATGTTTGTAGTTCCATATAGATTTGGCCTTCAGAGAAAACATTACCAATATGTATATCATATTGTTTTAAATAATAGTATGTCCTGTCACAATCACAATCATTTGTCAAAATTAATGACACCCCAAAGAAATATTTAACTTTAAAACTTATACTATAGAATTCTAAAAGAAATAAGCAAAAAAGAAACTTTCGTTGTCGCCTTTGACCACATATGATGTTTTTCCTTCTCACATCCATCACTAACGGGGAAAACAAAAGATCTTTCAACACAAAATGAGAGAAATGGTTGGTGACCTGCACAAGTCATGTGATTGACGATAAAAACACAACAAAAAAAAAAGTTATTAACCCTTTTTTACCCTTTAAAACCTTTTAACTCTTTTTGAGTTTTAAAAGTCTAAAACAGTTGGTAGTTTGGCACAAAGAGGATGCATGTGCATTGTTCTTTTTATTAAAGATTTCCTTTTTTTTGAGGAAATATTTGTAAGAAAAGACAAAACATTTTTATTCTTAACCCTTCCATAAAGAAAGTGTTGTATCGGCATGATAATAAGAATAGTAATGCATAAATATAGATATAAATATAAATATGACAAAGCAGTGTCTATATATGCTAAGTGTACAAACATAAAACTATTGTGTACGTAATAAGATCACGCATTATACGTGTAAATTTTTGCCTGTTTTTCATGAAGGGTGCCAATAATTATGCAGCTTACCGTAAGCTGCTGCTGCTTTAATATGGATTTTTCACCACAGCCCAAGTCAAACATTTCTCTGTCACAAGCCAGGCTATCAGGAAATCCCTCACGAGTAGCACTAGCTAATCAAAGTTGATTAACGCTATGCTAATTAACTCAGACGGAACAAAACTATTTGCATAATCACAAGCTGCGATGTGATCTTGAGCCTAGATGTGAATTTCTGCTCAGTAATGATTGAGGCAGGAAGGTGCTGGATGTATGGGGGATTTCGGGAATGTTTACACTTTGGGGAATGAAGATAAATATGCAAGAACACCGGAAGGTCAGTCTGTAATTGCATAATGAAATAATCATATTTAATTATGAAAATAATGCATTAATGCACAGAGTAAGGACGTTTTAGACATGTATGAAAGCTCTGCTCATAATGAAGAGAAAAAAAAAAAAAGCCGAGCTTTGTGGGACCGTCATCGGCCGTATAGCATTTATCACACAAGTGTCAAAAGCATTTCAACAACAGCGAGGCAGTCGTTCATGTAGGGTCTAAGAGATTTATCCGTCTTATTAGAAGCCGTTGAGACATAATTTTGAGCTCTGGACAATACCCCGTGTTTTAACAACATAGTTGTTGAGATAGATATGGCCAGTGTTTAGCTACAGACGCAAATCATGCCACAGTACATCTTCGCTCCCGTTCATTAAATAGAATTTATTTGCTACAATAATATTTCAAGCACAACAATAATATTTCAACGCTAAACGTCCTCTACTCTCAGTGATGAGAACTCAGCGGATACATACGAATCATTCACTACTTGCTAGCTACGTTGTTACCTACACTGAAATGTGACTAGCATCAGGTAGCTAGCTAGCTAAGTGCAGAACCCATATTCACGCAAGTAAACGACGTTATGATCGCGATGACGTCATGATCATGTGAAAAACCTATGATTATGTGAAATGTATGGTATATACACATATACATATACATATACATATACATACATACTTTTACAGGAAAAAAAAGTATTTTAAAGCCTTCTGCCTGCCTCTGTATAGGGAAGAAAGTCTCAGCAGGTTTCCAGATGTTATTGATCTTCTTAACAGCAGACATTTTCACATGAAAATTGATGTCATTTCCTAGAATAATAGAATTATAAAAGTGTATTCCACCTGAAGAGAAATTAAATAAGAGGACGGCAGAGTCATGCTGTGCTGCTCACAGGAAGTGATAGTGAGCTTCTGTGCAGCGCTTGGGATGCTCCCTGTGGAAAAGGTTCATGAGGAATGGAGATGCTTATGGAGGAAATGCCACTGGCTGTCTTCCTGCTTCTTGCCTGTGAGATATTAATAGCATACTTTTTTTTTTTTTTTTGTGACCAGACAGAATTCAGAAATAATGCAGAAAGCCTTAGGTTGCTGTGTCACTACGTAGAACAGAATAAAAAAATAATAAAAAATATAAGAAAGAAAGAATATGCATAACAACCCAGCATCATTGTCTGAGGTGTATTAATTCATTATTCTATAAACAGCGGCTCTGACGGTAGTGCAGCTGCAAAATCGCAGGTTTATATTTATCGTTCTAATACGTGATTGTTTCTATAGTAACAGCTCTTTCACAGGGAATTGTATGACGTACGCTCCACCATCAGTAATATAGTGACGTTTTCTGTAAAGAGATGTTTATTTAACGCGTATAGAAGGAGTCTCCGGTGTCAGAGATAAAGCTTTGACTAAGTTCTCCGACATCGTCACGACAGAGGAGTTTACTCTTTGCGGTTCGGTCAGGAATTACTTCTTACAACCTCTGGTCGAATGCAGCCCAGGCAGTTACTAAGGATGAATGAACGAATGCTGTACATTAAAATGTTAATGAAAGTGGTGCGTGTTTGTCTTGAGAGCTTTGTATCCGACACCTCTAGTTTCCACCAGATGTCCTGCGAACCTTTAATGGCAAGCTTTCTAAAATAAATCTCTAGTGTCCATCCGGTCTTTTAGCACATTTTGAGAAAAAAAGATATCACTTAAGCAGACCGGATAATCCCTGCTCATATTTGGCGTTCTCACTCATACATACCTTATAGATTTCTCCTCCTGCTCTAAATGTCAACACTCACAGCCTGGAGGAGGTTCAACAATGTCCCACAGTCTCAGGATAAGGCAATACATGAAGCCCATTAATCCTACTTTTCCCACTTGTACCCTCTGAGCACGGTCAAGAGCCAGTGAAAACGCGTTTAAACCTCTCTAGAGCTCGACTGCTTGCCTCAGGTGATTTCTTTACAATGAGCCCTCACCCAGAGAAGTGAACGGAAAAGGGCGATTTAGGACAGAGCATGCTGGCTTTCCGCTAGGGCACGATGCGAATCGAAATATATACACTTATTTTGCAAACCTTCTCGAGTGTGTGCAACATTTTGTCAAAATGCTTATAATAGTGACTCAAGTATGGTTTTGATAAAAAGCCTCATACTGTTGAAAAAAAAAAAATCAAATCAATGCATTAATTCTTTGAATGATGCCCCGCCTTTCAATCGCTATCCATATTTAATCACTGTCAAACAACTTCTTTTCTTCTGCGTGACATGATTCAGCTTTACCATGATTCAGAGCATGTCTGTGTGCAATTATTTGATGAAGTGGGAGACAGTGTCTGGATTGTTATTCTGTTCTCCAATGACATGACAATGGAGCATTGAAAGTTTGGCTTTTATTATAAATACGTTGATCTATTTATGAATGTTTTTTTTTTTTTCAATCAGTGTCACAGGCATTGATTAATGATCTGGTTGAAAAATAGGATGCAGAAGTTTAGTAAAAGGGACAAAAAGGGCAAAGGATTTTAGCTTCAATCCTAATTCTACTAATCAATTTGTCTTCTTCTTCTTCTTCTCTTGCTTTTGGGCTAGAAGGGCTGTGGAAAAAGCAGTTGGAGAATCAAAAGCTCAGACATGGCCCCAAAGATGTTCAGGCAAACTGTTTGACACATCAGAAGGGGAAGACAAGATCCTTTTTTCTACTAAGGAAGTGTTGATCTCTACTGGGGCTAGTACTGAGCGATGGAAGGAGCACTCTGAGGAACTCCTTAACCCAGTGTTCTCCATGTTCAGGAGCAAGTGCCAGTGTTACGTCTCTGGACTCTGTCCATCCCTATCTCTAATACATGTTTAGGATTTCTTGGAAGAGAATCAGATTCGATTTACAGATTGGGAATCAAGTTATCTTCTCTAGAAGAAGTGAGCCAGTCACATCAGTCCTGTTAACATGCTTGTGTATGTTAGAGCTTTATGCTAGTTTGTTGTTTATATTGTACAGGAAACTGTTAAATTATAAAAGAGTGATGGAAACAGCATCATGTTAAATTCACCTGTTGTGTTGGACCTGTATCATGTGACAGTCAGGGCTGTTGAATATCATGTTTGGTCGAAAATGTCATTTCAGTGTAAACAGACAATGAAAAAGCAGAAAGTCGGGTTTCCGTAATGTTGTGCTGAGATGATTTTACAACATTCTCACGCCGTCCACTCTGAATTTTTTGACAGTGTTCTTGACCTCACTTTTTAATTTCTTCACCTCGGATCCAGGCGTATCAGCAAGCGTACATACACACTCCGCTGTCTCTGCATGTTCTTGCTTCACAGCGTGGTTGACGCTGGTTTGGGATCTTTGTGCTGCCATTCAGATGCCCCTGGGGCGCGACTGCCAGGCTTTTATCACATTTTCACATGAACACTCCTCATCAGGCCATCGAACGTGCACATGTGGTGTGTGTGTGTGTGTGTGTTAGCGTTAGGCAATATACTATGGATTTCTGTCAAGTCATAGATCACTTCTTCACTTTTCTACAGAGAATCTGACATGCATGAGGTTTCAGAGAGAAATTTCAGGCAAAAAAAAAAATTACCAGTCACAAAACTCAATCCCCAACCAATTAATGCAGTTTTGTGTGTTTAATCCCATTACAATTGTTTATACGTGTACTAATTGACATAATGAAGTTATAAGGAGGATTTTCCAGAAAATGTCACAGCTGAACTGGGGCCAGGTCGACAAGACTGATGGCTAAATAGTAAAAATAATGAGGATTTCCAGGGAAATATGGGTACTGCCACCCACACATTGCCATCCACCGAATCAGGATGTCAGAATAGACATCAATTTTCTGCCTATAGATGCTACGGGAGCTGTTTATGTAATGGTATGTGAGAACGAGAGCTGCAGATCCTCTGCCTGTCAGTTGCCATGGACACCAAGTAACATGGCCGGAGGCGAAAGGAATAATCTTATGAGCCAGGTCTCACTTCGCCTTTATTTTCTCACATATGGACTACATATGGATGTCTAACTGATGGCCATGCTAGCACACAGCATAATTATACTCACAAAGGCATTCATTAGCGGAGGGGATTTATTGAGCTTTTTCACTCCATTTCATCATCCACCAGTAAAACCTGTACAACCAGACAATCTTTTATTGCCACCAGTAACGTGGTCCAGCCAACCATTTCAACCACTTTAACTTTAAAGAAGGAGCTAAGAAACATGTGTTTTAACGTAAACTACCAAACTGAGCTGCATTAACATGCATAATAAAGGCAAAATAACATGTATTGCCTTCACAGAATCGTTTCCCTTAGTCCAGACGGCCAGTGACTATTTTTGTACTTTTTGCAAAAATTTACATATGTGGTTTTAGTCATGTATTTATCAATAGCAATAATGATGTAATATGGATATTAGTCAGCTTGAACAGATCGTGTGTTCTAAACCAATACAAATACAATGTTTTTATGATGCTTGCCGGAAAGGGTGACTATATGAGACGAGACCAGTCATATGAGGGGAGGATTTTACTTTCTTGCAATGCATGCAAGAGAATGAAGCTTGGATGGACAAAGACCACGTTCACGGTAATGTTAATGTTTATTTTAGTAAGGCAATCCTTATTGAAACTGCCTTTCCGTATATCCATCACTGGAAAAAATAAATAAATAAAAAAATGTTTTTATTTGAATAATGAGTATCTATCTATCTATCTATCTATCTATCTATCTATCTATCTTAAATATATATCCAAATTCATAGTGCCAGGGTTAACCTATATACTTTTTCTTACAAATTTATTCATAGGAAACTGAAAATGAATCACATTGCTCAAAAGCATGATAATAAACAAACAAAACAAACAAAAAATAATAATAAAAAAGGACGTGCAGAGTACACACACCCACACACACACACACGAGCCGTTACGCAACACAACAGTTTATCTCAAATGTCTGTCAAATACAATTTACTGTCATTTTACTTGCAATTTTCCCACTCAGTGATGTGCGCAAAGCCGAACAAAGCCTCCACTCCGACGTTTTCTGACCTGCTGCATTTGACAAGTCACCGTAGTGTGAAAGTGGAAGATCGTACGCCGCGGCCTCATCGCTCATCCAGTCCGGACCCAACCACAGTGACAGCAAAGAAATAACAGGAGCAGACAGACCACGAGTCATTGTAGTAATGAATATGAATGCACCGTCAGAATTGTTAGGGTCAGGTATGACTCTTCTGACTCTTAAAAATAAATCTTAATCTTTTAAATGTGTACATCAATACAACATTTAAATAAATTAGACAATAGGTCAGTAAATATACTGTAAAGCATATTGGAAAATCTAATATAAATTAGAAACACAGGTGAAAACCAGAGAATTGACTAATACTTTTATTTGATTTCATAAATATTTTTATTTGATTATTTAGAAAAAAAAAACACTAATCAATTACTTTTCAACTGCAAACTTTCTGTACACTTTCAGAAATAAACAGAACTGAACCTATCCTTGTCTCTGGGTTGATACCATTAAGGTTACCAGTAGATAGCTTTTAAAGTGGTCACTAAGGTCCAATTATGTATTTTTAAAAGATATAAACATAAGTACTAAAGGTACAAAGGATGTCCCCGTGATGCCAACACCCCCAGCGACAAGGAAAAGTCATTGCTGAGAGTGCAGTGTGAAGTGCATATTTTACATATGTCTACATTTACACAAGATATCCACTCACTGGCCTCTGTATTATGAACATCTGCACCCCTGCTCATTAATGCAACTATCCAATCAGCCACAGGACATGGCGGCAGCGCAATTCATGAAATTATGCAAGAGCTCCAGTTAATGTTCACATCAAACATCAGAATGGGGAAATCTCCGTCATCGCAATGACTCTGACCGTGGCATAGTAGTTACAGTAACTCAAATAACCACTCTTTACAGCCACGGTGAGCAGAAAAGCATCTCAGAGCACACGACATGTAGAACCTTGAAGCAGATGGACTGCAACAGTGAAACAGGTTCCACTCCTGACAGCCAAGTAAAGGAATCGGAGTCTCCAGTGGACACTGGACAGTAAGCATTGTGTAAATTTAGCTGGATGTAATTCCTTTAAAGGCTGAGGGGGAAAGAGAAAGACTTGGTTTATGGGTGAACAGGTCGATATTAGCTGTAACAAACATCTGATTAAAAAAAAAACAAAAACAAAAAGCGTTTCCCTTCATTGGTGTAAGTGAAAGCTCCAACAGCGTCAGGGAGAACACTCTGCATCTGTAGCATCCGCCTCGCACACCTTATTTCATCAGCACATGCGATATTCATCATTTCACAGCACGTGATGAGCTTCCATTCAGCTGGTGTGTGTTGAACAGCATGCTTGGAGAAGCTGAAGAGCCAGTGATCATCATCATCATCATCATCACACTCTTTAGCTGAACTGAAATGGTAGGGATTGCTTCCCAGTGTGCACGTGCATAAGAGAGGTCCTGTGGGTACACAGGAGAACCTTGGAAAATCGGCGCACACAACAGAGGAGGAGGAGGAGGAGGAGGAGGAGGAAGAGGAGGAGCGGAGAGCGCACACTGGGGTGCTCGCTTCTTATGGGAGGCCATTTTGGACAAAACATTTGCACAGACACACAGAGTACTTGAGAATATATATGAGATGTTCACACACACACACACACACACACACACACACGCACACACTTTCTCATACAGTCATACTTGTGCTTGAATATACAGAAAGTTTGTCAATCGTAGACGTAGCATTCTGGATGAAACCATGCACAGATACTTCAAGTATACACAGAACAGCTAAGAGATGACGGCTTGCCAAAAAATGTGCCAGTGCCGTATTGTCTCCAGTCCTCGTCTTTGACATGTTTGCTAGAACATCTTCCAGTGGATTCTTTCGATCTTTACAAACATCTTGCATTCACACATGCACACGTACATGCGACCACTCAGAAAGTCTCATTTATCAAGCTGGATAAGGATGGATTTATTCGGATTTATTCATATCTACACAAGAAATGTAGCTTTCATACAAATTCTGTAAATTCTGAAGAACGTTCGCATCCTACTCATGCTCGTGAGTGTAAGAAGCATAAGAAGACTAACTGTGGAGGTCTGTCTGCGCAGAGCCGTAACCCGTAAACGATCACCTCGGCTGACGGAGGATTTAGCGCTCACTTATTATTTTTGATATTTATATATTATTAATATTTTTATTGGCATAGAAGCGAGTCAAAATAACTTCCACTTCTGTTTCTCAGCCTTCACCCTGATCGCTCACCTCTGGCTTTACCTTTTATGGAGTTTTGTGGGCGTCAGGGAGGCACTTTGTGATCAACATACGCACGTGAGTATGAAGAAAATCTTAAATTTTTATTTATATAACATTTACATACAACTTTACTAAAAGTTTGATACGAGGCCTAGTGTGTGCACAAGTATGAATGCATGAGAAAGCGTTTCATTTAGGTATGTTCAATAGTAGTGCGTGTGTGTGTGTGTGTGTGTGTGCGCGCGCGCTCGCGCGGGCGTTTCACTGTGTTTTGACCTAAACGGCCTCCCATATTCATTCTATTCATTCTTCTCTCCTCTCTCTCTCTCTCTCTCTCTCTCTCTCTCTTCAGCACCGTGGTGCGCGTGGACAGCGCAGCAAGATCGAAGGAGTCTCGCGCGCACGCGTTCACCCCACGGATTCAACCGGTGGCGCGTGCTCGGATGCATTAACATCTTGGTTTAAAGAAAGAAAGAAAGAAAGATAAAGAAAGATAAAGAAAGAAAAGAAAGAATTAGCGGTTGGGTAAAATATCGAAGGGAGGTGAGAACGCGCCTGTACATTTGGGATTTGATGATGCAATTCATGAACTGAAGCATTTTTTTTCCCTTTCGCGCACCTCAGGAAAGAGGGTGGGTACAGCAGAGAGAGAGAGAGAAAGAGAGAGAGAGAGAGAGGTGCGGATCGGTGCCGTGGATCGCGCCTCTTCACTCACGAGGATGCTGGTGGGCAATGCCCGTGGACAGGGAGGCCGAGATTTGCCAGAAAGCGCTGGAGCTCCTCTCGGATCTCTGCTCTAAAGGGGAGGTGCAGAACGAGAACTGCTTGGATTTCATTTACTATTTCCGGGACCTGGCCAGACCGAGGTACTCCGAATCAGGTGAGATTTTCTCCTGTATCTCGTTTGCGTTACGACTTGTTGCGCTTGACGTGCCGCAGACGCGAGCTCTGGGAGTATGCACGCGTGCACGTGAGAGACTACCTGTAGCGCGAGACTGCCCGGTGCACGGTGTTCCGGTTCGCTTCGGGTCGTCTCTCATGACACGCACTCTGTGGCGCTGGAAATATTAGAGCTCATTTGTCAAATCTGATCGCGTGCACATTCATCAATCTCATTTCCGGTCTGTCTTCTCTGGTGATCACTCTCACGTCTGGTCAGAGAGCATGCACATCTGCAAACAGTACCAGACCCTACCTGTCCCTGTGGCTGAGCTGGAGCTCTCAGGGGGGACATCCTGGTACCACTGTAGCTTTACTACACAGCTTTGACCTGGGAATGTGAATACAGTGCACCTTTAAAAGACTGAAGACACCGTCATGAATTAAAAATGGCCTAGATGTTTGACTCAGCTCTTCTCAAGGCCTCCTCTGTGTGTCTGATGATCAGCCGGTTCCCTTCATCACATCTGACCTGTATAAGCGATGAGACGCTTGGAAAAACGAATAAAAATATATATAAGGGACATCTTTATTTGGATTAAATCATTGTAGTAGTTCATCAGAGCTTCTCAACTCTGAAACAGCTTCTCTGTAGTAGATATTCTCAAATTGTGAATTCTCTCTTGCATTTCTTGGCATTTGCTAATTTTGCAAAAAACAACCAAACAAAAACAAATTAATAAATAAAAAATTAAAATAAAATCACTTCAACAGATTCACTGATTTCAATTTGGAAGGTATATTTTTTTCCTATTAAGAAGCTTTCTGTAAGGAGACGTTTATGTAACATTTATGGAAGGAGTCTCCAGTGTCAGTGCTTTGTAACAGTCAGAGGTAAAGCTGTGAGTTTTCCACGACGGGAGGAGTTCATCAGCAACATGACAAGCGGAGTTTTTTGTGCTGGAGTAAAAAAGAGAGGCTGGTGAGGTGTTCAGTGGGGTTGAGGTCAGGGCTCCGTGCAGGACACTCGAGTTCTTCCACTCCAACCTTCACACACCGTGTCTTCATGGAGCTCGCTTTGTGCACAGGGGCATCGTCATGCTGGAGCAGGTTTGGGCCTCTTAGTTCAGAGACTTTCTATACAATTGTGCGTCTCTAACTTTGGGGAAGAACTAAATACTGTATTGGTGTGATGGTCATGTGTCCACAAACCTTTGGCTGCATAGTGTAGCAGTCTGAAGAGGACATTTACTGTTTGATTGAACTCGATATTTGCAGCTCATCTCTGCTGCATAACTGCGATTTTCACTTAGCTAAGTATCTCCGGTGGTATTACAGGTGACTCCACGTTCAGATAAATACTCCTGCAGTCAACAACCTTTAAAGCTTGTTGTCAAAATATATCAAAATTAAGCCGTTCATTTCTGCCAGCATCTGTTTAAGGCTGTTCCTGATTCTGTCTTAGTAACCTAAGAGTTTTCGGGAGTAGCCCTAAATGTTTGCAGGTTTAGGAAATCTAGAAGGGTCCATCGGACAGAGCCCTTTCTCCAGGAGAACCCTTAAATGTTCTATGAAGGACCCTACAGAAGAGTGTTTCGGAAAGTGTCCCAAGTAAAACCCATTTTTAAGCCAAGAACACATCATTGTAGGGATTAGAAATCCTGATTTTTTTTTTTTGCTTCATTCTGAACAGAAACAATTTTTCACGTTCCTGCTCCAGTGTTCCACGCAACGCTGAGAACGAAATAAAAGGACAGTTTGTCTTCTTTTTGCTTTAACGACATTCGAGCTGGCGTGGACTCCACAAGTTTGTACAGAACCTTATGATCCATTTCAGATCATCAGAGTCTCGTCTGATTGCACGCTTCAATAGAAGAGATTAGACATGAGGAAAATCCGACCTTTTGTAAAAATCAAATCAATATCACACATTTGTTAAATTTAAATATGGAGCTAGAAATAGTGCAGAATCCTGAATATTACATATTCAAGACATTGAATTGAAAAGCAACAAGATTTTCAGTGTGGTCTCAGACTTTTGGACTCCACTTACTGATCACTCTTTTTAAAGCAAGACTATGACAGATATAAAACCAAACACTGCTTTGTTGCTTGCAGAGTCGTAGGAAAAATACTTTCTACACGGATTTTCCTGCCATTGCTCCATCTTAGAAAACCCAGCTATGGTCGCTATGTAAGGTCAGATCTTCCTGCAGCCAGGTGTACAGGAAGTGATGAATTATAGACAGGTCTGTTGGGAAAACATTCAGGTTTAGGCTACACTTTCCTGAAATCACCCCGAGATGAAAAAATAGCGTTATCCGATTACACACTTTTTAAAATAAGGTTTCCGCACTGGAACAATTAAGGGGCCGTTTACACGACAACGTTTTCAGCCAAAAACGGGAAACTTTTTATGCGTTTTGCCCGTTCGTTTACACGACAACGGCGTTTTGGGGACTGAAAACGCATATTTTTGAAAACGGGTTTCAAAGTGCAAGTTTTTGAAAACGCCGCCGTTATCGTCTCCATGTAAACACCCAATACGGGAATCTTTGAAAACGGTGACGTCATGCGCGTGCGTAGTACGTGTTCGGTATGTAGACCTGCGCAGTACGTGTCTATTGTAAAGGCAAGCGCGTACGCAATACAGCGTTTTCGGCCGTTATCGCGGATACGTGTAAACGCGAATCGTTTTGAAAACGTTGTCGTGTAGACGTGAAACTTTTTGAAAACGCAAGAGAAAAACGTTTCCGTTTGTGACTACATCGTTGTCGTGTAAAACGTAGCCTAAGAGTGATTTTGTTTGTAATTTTGATTATATTCGATGAAAAATTTTGATTTTCATTTCTGAGGAGTCTCTTAATTTTAGCATTAACCATTTTACAGTGTTTTTCTAAGAGCTACTTTTACCCTTATGATTCTGTGTGAATAAAGCACATTGTCTGCATTTTTAATAACTAGGGGGGGAAAAAACCCTCGGAATCCAGTCCAACTCCAGCTGTAATCGTTTGATTTCGTATTTTTATTAATTATATCTATTTATGGCTTTCCGACTATCAAAATGTTTTTTTTTTTTGAAGAGAATGAAAAAAAAAATCAACCATATTTCCATGTTGCTCTAATGTTATATTGTTTATGGTCACGGAGTGAATATGCAGTTGATTTGTCTACGTTTTGATGGTTTTTTCGCCTGAGGATTGCTTCATGCAGCTGGTCACGAATGAGGAGTGACTCTGCTGGAGATTTCAGTATTTATGGTACACAGTCATTAAATAATCACTATATCAAGGCTGGCGAAAAGCAAAACAATCATTTTCCACCAGCTGAACATTGGGAATAAGTGCTGTTTTTGTTGCCACTGTTGTGTCGTGATATTGTGCTGCATGTAATCCAACATATTTTCATGCAAATATTTAAACATGCTAGATTTTGGGGCTTGCTACAAAATGTTCAGGATACAGATTGTGATTTTTAAAACAAACAGATTTCAGAATGATTACTATTATTATTACTGGGACTTTTTTTTGTGCATGAATAGAGAGCTCTCTTTTTTCTCGTTCTTGAAGTTAATAAGAACGAATAATGCAACTTGACATGTTGCGGAGGAAGCGCAAAGCATAAACTCCTCTGGGCTGAAGAGGTCAAGGTACAGCTCTAGCTCTGACTATTACAAAGCACTGACACTGGAGACTCCTTCCATAAATCTTAAACGAACGCCTCCTTATAGAAAACTTTTTTTTTTTTTATTCTGTCCATTGTACAATTCCCTGTGAATGAGCTGTTACTATAGAAACGATAACGAATTGGAACATTAATATAAACCTGTGACTTGCAGCTGCACTACTGTCAGAGCCGCTGTTATAGAAAATTAATCAACACCTTCGACCAAAATGTAAAGTGCGTAATTGGTTGCTTGATAGCTGTTTCTCACACGCCGCCGTGGTTAATGGCGCCTCGGGGTCGATTGCGCCGATGCGCCGATGGTTTAAACCAACACCACAGGTCACATGACCTAGCAACTGTTTCAGTGGGTTTCAGAAACCCTACCCAAAAAGTTTCACCTTCTTTCTTTCCCTCATGTTCATTCTTTCTTTCCTTCTTTCTCTCATTTTGTTTGCTTCTTTTTCCTTTCACCCTTTCTTTCTTTTCCTTCATTCATTCTTTCCTTCCATTTCCTTTTTTAAACTTTATTTGATACAACTGTGACTTTATATGGCTGTTGGTCCACTTATTTTTATTCTTTCTTTGTTTATATTATCCTTTCTTCTCTTCTTTTTCATACTTCATTTGTTTTAAGCTCTACAATGTTTTAAAAACCACCCAGTGATGTGCATGTGAGTGGATCTGCTGTAGATTTGGTTTTTCGGTGTGTGTGTGTGTGTGTGGAGTGTGTGTGTTGGAGGCGACGGAGGCAGATTCTTCACAGACTTCGTCGTGACTTCTCACTTCTCCTCAGTGCTCCCTCTGTGAGAAATGGCAGGATGCTTTAATGCGCACGCTTTAATGCACAGTCTCCAGAAGCGTTCTCTTTGTGGCGTCACACGAAGCGTGCATGTTTTCTCGTCACATATAAGAGCAGGGTGGAGACGAACGTTGAGAACGTGGTCAGTCTGGACAGCGAAGGTGAAGAAAGACTCCGATATGCTTTTTTCTCCTTTTCTCCACTTCAGTTATTCTGACCCGCAAAAAGAACGACAACACAAACCACTGGGATGCAGGACAGAGATAAGGCAGGGTGCACATAATTAAAACAGTTTTGCTACATTTTTAATTAAACATGCCACCATTTCTTTTAAGTTAATGAAGAGAGGCATAGCGTGGACCTAATTAATATCCTGCATTCAATTAAAGTCAGAGTTAGTTAAGACTCATCAGGACACTGACACACCATCTCACACACACACAAAGTGATGCTCTACTTATATGAATAGACTATTAATAGACAGTTGCAGGGTAAAGGGACAGATTTTACTTTTGGTATTTTTCAGCTTTGAATAAACCTTCTCCAAATTTGATTAATGGCTAATCATGATATAATGATTTATGGTGATGGATGGTGATATTAGGTGAGGATAAAGTCTTAGCCATCGATAGCACAACACTGAAACTATTAGACTTGAGCAATCCAATATCACGGTATCATCACTGACATAATTAGAATGATGTAGGGAACACTATCTCTCTCTCTCTCTCTCTCTCTCTCTCTCTCTCTCTCTCCCTCGCTCGCTCACACACACACACACACACACTTAAAAGCAGAGCGGCAGCTATATTCATGATTTCCAATCTGTAAAGCTGTCCTGGCTTCATGCCTTGCTTCCTCAGGATACCAGACAACACAGTTATAACACAAACCTACAGTATTGTCCTTTTGTGTAATTTGTACTTTGATTGGTCAATATGTGCTCAATCCACCAACTATTCATTTCTCTTCTCTCCCCAAGGCATTCTGGATGAAAATAAAGGATGACTGTGTACATAATCGACCCTGTTCATGTTCATTACGCCTGCAACTATATTTCATGTGCGCCCTCTCAATTGCTGATGATGTGCTACAGATATGTGTGTGAAAAATATCAGCAAAAACTGAGATCACATTTAGGGGGCGTGTCACTCTGTGTAGTCACCTGACATGACGGTCCCTGATTGGCTGCATGAATCTACAGTCTGGGCTAGAAAGAAATCAGCTCGCTTCTCGCTTCTTCATAGCACCTTGTGTTTTTCTTACCATTACTGTTGTTGTTGCGTTCAGTTCCCAAAAATCCACAATGATCCACTTTACTATCAAATAATCCAAAACAAATGACAAAAATGAAACCTTATATTGAAATCTTTTTATCCTTGAAAAGACAGGGCCCTGGTAGAACGCTTGTTCCAGCAGCCCTGATGATTTATTCGAAACTAAATGGAGATATTACTCTGTAATGGTACATAAATGAAACTAAATGAAAGCTTTCCATGCAGCATTGCACCAGCGCTATATTTAACTCCCTTCACACCTTGCCTTGCACTTGCATGATTATAATCAGTAAAGCTCATTGAGAGGGTTTATTTTGATCGCCCGTTCCTAAAATGCTTTCTGTCTGACACTGTAGATGTCTCGGTGAGCCTGCTGTCATTGGTGGTGACCGCCTGTGGACTGGCCTTGTTCGGCGTCTCACTCTTTGTCTCCTGGAAGCTATGCTGGATCCCATGGCGCGAGCGAGGACTTTCTCCTGGAACCAAAGAGGGCCAAACAGAGCATCCTCTTCCACCTCCTCCACCACTTCAACCGCAGCCCATTTACACAGAAGTGGACGCCACTCTCGACCGCCGGAACCAACCACGAGGCTCGGTGGTTAAGGAGACGACTGTGCCTCCAACGCCAGTCTCGCCGCCGGCACCCGGGTCTCCTCCACCCGTCCCGGTGCCTGAGACAGCTCTGAAAATCAGCCACACTTCACCTGATATTGCCATGGAGGCAGAGTCCAAGGCTGGGGAGAACGGCATCTATGGCAGCAGTCGTATGCAGAGGCAGATCACGGATCCGTCCTCGACTTGTGTTCGGTCAGTCAAGTTCATTAGAGTGTGATGAAGTAATAATACCTCTGTATACTCTTTGAACAAAATGGGTTCTTCAAAAGGTTCCTTCTTTACTTAGTGGCTCAGAATTTGCTAAAATGTTCTGCTAGGAAGTCTTGGTGATGGAGAAACCCACTGTTGCAGGGTACTTCAAGTGTTCTAGTTGTTTTTTTAAAGACTATACATAGACAGTGCAATGCAAACGTCTGAGTCTACAATCTTAGAAAAAAACGTTCTCTCACAGTTTGTCTGGATGATTAAATCTTTTACTCTTGCTAAAGGAGCTCTAACCCTCTCTGGACTATAGAACCGTTAGACGTTCCCACAAGTTAAAGAACTCTAAACATTTTGTTTTGATATTTATCAAACAGGATAACAATAAAAGTAATAATAAAATAGAAAGTTAATAGTTCTAGCTTTCTAAAGGGGTTCCATTAGAAACCATGTTTGTAATCGAAATCCTGTTACAAAATTCTACATTGATGAATTATGGTTCCCCTTGAAGGAAAAACTGAAGAACCCTTTAGGGTGCTAACAATCTTTGTCTACATTCATAGAAAGAAAAAATAAATCTGGAACCTTATCTATGGAGAGGGCTCCAAGCTAAACCCATTTAGGAAGCTAAAAACGCTTGAAGACTCCTTTTTTTTTTCTAAGAATTGAAGTGTGTCATTGTTTACATAAGGCACAGTTTCTCAAAGAATTACTGAAGTCCCCGCCCCCCAAGTTTGGGACCCCTTTAGCTGTAAATTACATTTCATAGATACTTTTTGAACATAAGCCTAAAATTTGAATAGTTGGTTTAATATAACTGGATGTAAATGTGTACAAGAATATTTTGGCTATTTATTGCAGCTGTAAAAAGCTTTAATTCCTGAACTTTATGACGACAGAACCAATTTGACAATTTATATTCACAACTGTTTGAGTTTTGGTTTTGGAATAAACTCATTCAATTCAAGCGATCATTCAAATAGTAAAATAACTCAATAATAAATATAACAATAACTTTGATAAATGTCCTGTGAGTTCCAGCACTATAACAATAAATAAGTAAATAATCACGGACCCCCTGACTATGCTTCACAGACCCCAATTTGAGAACCATTGACATAGTAACAGGGCATCAATAAATATCAACTTGTGGAAGATATGTTCTTTTTTTCAGAGACTAACAAAACCAGTTTTTTTGGTACAATAGTGCTGAAGTTCTTTAGGTTTGAGCCTTCTTCTATCTTCTGTGTTTCTAGGCAAAGCTCCATTCGGCGCCACATGAACCAGTCCAACCCTGACTTTATGGTAGCTCAGTTCCAGAGGCAAGACTCGCTGACGGGGATGAGTCTCGGCCGACTCAAACCGGAGCTGTACAAGCAGCGCTCGTTAGACAGCGAAGAGAACCGCAGTGGTCGAGGGGGAACCTGTGGCCGCCTCCATTTCATCCTGAAATACGACTGTGATCTGGAGCAGCTCATAGTCAAGATCCACCGTGCCCAAGATCTTCCTGCCAAGGACTTTTCTGGGACCTCAGATCCCTACGTTAAGATCTACCTTCTTCCTGACCGCAAGACCAAGCACCAAACTAAGGTGCATCGGAAAACTTTGAACCCCGTTTTCGATGAGGTCTTCCTCTTCCCTGTGGCATATGCCGAACTTCCCACGCGAAAGCTCCACTTCACGGTTTACGATTTTGACCGGTTTTCGCGGCATGACATCATCGGACAGGTGGTAGTGGACAACTTCTTGGATCTGGTGGACTTTCCACGGGAGACCAAGTTGTGCAGGGACATTCAGTACGTCTCCTCGGTAAGTAGTCATCTGACAAATCCACTATCGATACTCTCAGCTCGCTGGGATAAATACAATGCCCTGCATTTCATATATAGCACACTACAGTTTGACATGGTCCCTCAAGGGTTCTTTGGATTGTTATGGCTTCTTGGATTCCTAAATCGGGTCTACTTGGTGAACTTTCTAAATGGTAAATATTCCACAGTTCCTAAAGAGGGACGACCTCTTTAGCATGCTAGTTGTAACTTTTTTTCCCCTAATAATGTAGTTTAGGGTAAATACAAGATGGATGCACACTTCTGCCTTGCACGGTTCCTCAAGGGTTCTCTGGCTAATTAGGGGTTCTTGGTTTTCTGAAAGGGTTCCAACTGGTAAACTGCCTAAATTATAAATATCGTAGATGCATACAGCCTGGTGTGGGTCCTCATGGGTTCTTTGGATTGGAAGGGTTTTTGATTTCCTATACTTGGTAAACTCTCTTAAATAGTAAATACTCCAGAGTTACCCAGAGGGACAGCATGCTAGTTGGAAACTATGTTTGTAAGAAAGCAGTGTACTGCCCATTTAGTACTGACTGCACAATCATTTTTATGAAGGTGGTAGTATTTGTTTTGCTTTATTTCTTTTTTCTTTTTTTAATTTCTTCTATTGTTATATGTATTGTTTATTGTTTTATACCTTGTGTAAGTTTTTCCGTAAAAAGCATCTCAAGATCTTCACTTTAAATGAAAAGTGCTATATAACTAGAGATCATTCTTATATATTTATTTGTTTTAGTGAACATAAATTTGTTTAAAGCTCAGTTAATGCCAGCATAGGCAATATATTGCAAGACTATAAAATGGTGACCTGTGCTTCGGAACGGAGATAGAAATTTGTCCCAAATGGTTTTTATTGCTTCATTATTTCTCCTTCCCATCCAGAACGAATAAATGTGTAAAAGATTTCAAGCATGGCTAATGCTGCAACTCACCAGACACCAAATCTCTGTACTCTCTTGTAAATTTCGTTTGTTTCGAAATGGCTTTGTTCAAAATGTCAGGGAAAAATTTTGAACATTAATTTTGACTGGAATCAATTTTCTAGCAATAGCAGTATGGCTTTTGGGCCGAGCTGAATACATGAATGTTCTTCAGCATTGAGTGGCATTTCTGTTTAGTGTGATAAGAATTCATTATAGACCCAAGGCCAAGTTTATGACTGTGTGGTGGTGAAAGGGTTAACCATTCCACATTATTATAATGCTGACTGTCTAACTTTACTTGTATTAATTTGGTCTATTCTGCATATATAGGCCAGTTAAATTTTTTTTTGCGACACTGTATTCCATCTGATCCTCACCTATAACCACGTCTCTCGCTCATGCTTTCTCTTTTGTTCCCCATCTCTTCCACCTCCTCCTCCTACTCCATCCTCCTCCTCCCTCCTCCATAGAACAAATCTCTATTTTTTTTTTTTAAATCCCATTTTCTCATTCTTGGAGCTTTTATGTGCTTCGCTTCATCAGTCTTTCACCCATCCATTATGGCTTTCTCGCTCTCGTTTTGCTCTTCATACTCGTAGGTGTTCTCCATCTTCCCGGCTGAATGGCTTAGTTTCCAGCTAAGATATAAGCATTTCTGTGAGGTAGATAAGAGTGGGAGTGGGGAGGTGGCCACCATCATGGAAAAAGACTGATTATTGCTTATCTCCTTAGAGCTCCATTGAGTTTTCCACCAAAGTGGGTTCCACTGGTAAGAATACCATTTTTACAGGTTACATAAATCAAATTCTAGATGGTTACTGCAATGATATTAATGAAAAACTGTGAATGTACTGAGAAGAATATTATTTACAAGAGCAAAAGTCTAAAGATGGGATGGGAATAGGTAAAAATTGATCACCTGTCAGCGTCGATTTTCATTTTTCCTAGGCAGTTTGCAAAGCAATTTCAGCACAGATGAAAGAAATATTACTAAAGTAAGATGATACATATCTGTTGCTTGGTGTTTATATTCTCTGTTATCGTTACAGTAACGGTAGGTACAAATTACCGTCCTAATCAAAATGAAACAGATCAACTGAACATGGGATTAAAACGTAGTCTGCTCTTTAACATCAGGTTGCATATTAAAGCGCATACAGATCATCCACCAAGGCCCAAGTTAAAAACCATGTGGGAGGTGATACAGCTCCTGTCTCGACATCTCCAAGAAGAAATAAATAACCTCACTCTGTTTAGCCCTATCCTTAGTTCACAGCGTGGGACGTTCATGTTTAACTTCAACTTTCATGTAATAAAACAAAAAAAAAAAAACGCAGACCAACACCTGCAGTAAATCTCAGATTTAACTGGCTATCATTAGGAGAATGATGATGATGATGATATAGTGTGTAGTTAGCATTCATGATTTATCTCCTGCTGATGACCTTTATCTAATTAGCACCCAGAATGCATTATTCATCGAGTGACTCAATTAAACAGTGCCAGTTGCCATTCGACCTAATGACAGCATGACAAATCAATTGTGCACGTCGTTTGATACTACAGAAGCTTTTACGGAGACAGAAAAATGGTTTCAGATAGAGTGAAAGAGCAACAGCCATTTTGTCTGTGCAGAAAAAGAGTCAAATCTACGTATATGCCACCGGAAAATTATAACCAGGAGTGGAAAAGAGTAACTGAGTAACTGGACTCCGTGCTTCGATTATTGAAATCGAATACTTGTAATCTTAATTACATTTTCAAGAAAAGAAAAATACTTCTTAAAAAGTACTTGTTATAATTCTCAAAGGAGTCTTCTTCTCTCATCCAATGTTTAAAAAAAAAAAAAAAAACACCTCAATAATCATACCGATGTTATCTGCGGTGAGGTTCTTATGCTACACAGTTAGCTCTATAGCTATGTGTGTGTTCGAATATGGATAATGCTAGAGTGAGCAAATACCTGTATAAAGTGAGGTGTCTACTTTGCCTTCTTTGTTGAGGTCAATTTTCCTAATTTGCAACCATTAAATGGCTTTATGCCAGGTTGGAGTTGTTAGCTATTCCAATAGCTAGCGTAAATAGCTAGGAGCAAGTCAAATTCTAGCTAATGCTAAATATTGCAAACCTGAATGATGTTTTCTAGAAAAACAAACATGTAGCTGCTTTAAAAAGAATCTTCTAGCAGTTTTAGATAAGGAATAAAAGTTACTTCTAACATGAAAACATGACATTAACTTGATTCCACCAATTACTTTTTAAAGCTCGAGTACATTTAAAAAGTAGCAACCTTATTTTATTTATTTTTTTTTTATTTTCACTTGAGTACATTTTTTTGCCTGGACACTTCCACTTTTAATTGAGTAAGACTTTGACACATTATCTGTACTTTCACTTCTCAGTAATTTGTCCACCCCTGATTGTTACTGACTGCACCGACAGAAATAAAACCCAAGTGCAGAGTTATGTTTCAAATAAACAGAGCACAACGGTAGTCTTAAAGCAAGAGAGCTGGATAAGGGGCATTAATCAGAAACCAGGAGAAAAAAAACACATAAGCACAAGGTTCTGAAATGAAGCAGGAGAGAAACCTTCCCACTGAAAACCAGGTGTATATAATCAGTGAGTAAACGAGGAAGTAATGAGAATCAGGTGAGGGTTCGGAAGACTCCGTGTGGTCGAGTATTCTAGTGACAGCGACCTCTGGTGGTGTGGAGTGGAATTCGCAGGTGAGATTATAACAAAAATTATGACATACTACCAAAAAAAAAAAAAAAAAAAGTGCATTATCAATTTCCAAAGTTCTGTTATAAGACATACTGGGCCAGATGTATGCGTGTATGATGTACAGTGTGAATTGATGAACACACAATATGCTCTTGAAATGCATTTAATATTGTAGGTCATCAGGCAAACTAACATAAATAAACTCTGTGTGAGGTATGTATTATTGTGAAATTTAGCAAAAGATTAACTATAGAGCTGTCGGTAATCTTGTGACTAAGAAGAGAATTCAAGTTCACGTTTTCCGTTTTATTCTCAAACACCAGTGCACCAGTTACATGTAATCCTACAGTTAAGTGGCTGCTTTTAAAAAAGGGCTGTTGTCTTTTTGGTCAAAATGTAGCTCCCAAATGTTGAAGAAAACCATCAAGTGACGTCAAGCAAGTGACCAGTTTTTGTTTGTTGAGAAAAATAAACATGGAGGACAAAGCGGCGATGAAAACTGAGTCTTGTTAGCGAGTGAATACAAGGAGATTTATGACTTGTCGAATGGAAAGTATTTTATTTTCAATATTCCAACGTTGCAGTGTAAATAAAAATAACAGGGTGTGTTTTTGGGACATTCGCTGTTACGTTTGCTGTTTGATGTGAAAGTCCAGTTTATCTCAAGTCACCCAAGCAGTTCAGATGCTCTTGGTTTTCTGCCTGCAAGGCTACACGAAGACAGTCAACCTCCTTATCATTAGAGTTCCACCAAAATGTCTTACTGATAATAATAAATCTAATGTAGCATGCTAGGCTAGTTAGTTAGCTCACACTAGCTAGAGAGCATCACTTTTTTCAGCAGAAAAGGTGCTCTGGTCATTTTGTCAGTTGTCACAAATGAAGTACAAAATAAGTAAACGTAATCATTGGGGTGCATATGAGAGGACATGGTCACTAGTGTTTATCTAATGTACGCAGAATGCCCTTCTACATTTCACAGATGATAGAAAAAAAAAAATAATAAATCAACCAGCAGTTTCAATGTAGCCCAAAATGATAGAAAACTATAGACCTGATAACACTGGTTACGCTGCTCTGAGAAAAATACATACACACATATGTCATGCACATTATGTTAGCACTGCGAATGGCCCAAACTTCAGTAATCACCCACACTCCGATTATATCTTGACCCTCTTTTTGCTGACATCCCTTTTTTTTTTGCACCATCCTCCCCCAAAAGCGCTTTTCATGTTGCCATATACACTGTGCATACATTGCATTTAGACTTGTATGCCAGTTTTACAGTTTGTTTTAGCAGAACGCAGCCTAATTGTGCTTGAAATGCTACAAAAAGCTTACTACATCTGGCCCGATAAGTCAGAAGTAACACTCACCTCAATTCCAGTCCCATAATGGCTACATTATGCCAGCAGCCCTGAGTACTATTGTGTGCGTGAGCATGAGTGCATTTCATTTCACACAGCATGCCCATTAAATCAGAATCTCAATCTCGATCCTCCTCATTTCAAGCATTTCAAACTAAATCAAGACCTAATGTTGCCATGAAATCGAGCAGAGGAGCTTGTTCACAACCGTAGGCCCACGCTTATTTATCTTTGCATGCAAATTGTTTAATATCAATATTCTCTGGAGCTTAACATTCTCAATATTCTTAGGAGGTTAGCATGAGAGAGATTGCAGCTTGATGCAATAGACTGCTTCTATTAAGATCTTATTTCATGATGAAGATTATTAAATAGAAAATAGATATACAGTAACGTGATACCAAAGGAAAGAGCAAATGAAACTAGGATGCACATGCAGACCGGCGAACCTTCATGCATTTTGCATACAGTAGGAGCTCCGCATTTTAACATCAGAGTACGCTACTATGGTTTATCACTCAAAAATTCTTTTTTCCCAACAAAAATGGCAGAAGAGCCAATCGACATATGAAGCTGGAACGATTGACAGTTGTGTAGGTGTTCTGAACTCACCGATAGTAACTGACTCTCTGAAAGCCCCGTCCGCTTCTCCTCATTTCACATTATTTACGTTTCTGCTTCTTTTCTCGTTTGAAAGAAAGCGTCCTCACGTTCTGTCACAGTAAATGGAGAATGATTTGAGTTCGCTAACGTGAAATGAAAATCCAGCAGCGTGTGCTTGACTTAGCTAACATTACACATGTACATCGTTAACATCAGCTAACTGTGTTTATTAGAGATGACACCAAAATGGTGGTTCAAACACACAGGATACATGTTACATTTCCAGGTTCATTGCCTTTTTGAGCGTACACTGTCAATGACAGTAAATAAAGGCGCTCCTTCTCACCGCGCTGCTCGCGATAGAGTTCATGGAATTATTTACATTTTATTTAGCTTTAAAAGACAGCCAGAGTAACTTTCGATAGAGTGGGCGTGGGATTTAAAAAAAAAAACTGTTGCACGTACCTCTCCACTTCATACAACGTGATATAAAAGTGTTAATGCTCCATTAAAGCACTTTTGCCAGCGTAGTCTTGTGGTGTTGACTGCTGAATTGGCTTCCTCTGTCTGAAATATTTTCGCATTTAACAAAGTAGACGTAGCTGCTTTCTTTACCATCTGCCTGCATCTCCTCACTGCTTTTCTTTACCATGCCTGCCAGTTGGAAGAGACCCGGCATGAAACATGACAAAAAGAATACCAATCACGAGTGGTGTTGTATATCCATCTTTCAGTGAGTGTGTCCCTGTGTGTATGCGTAAGAGCTTCATGCCTATGATGAGTCCCCGTGCTATAAGGCTCAACCCTAATGGTTTCACAATAGTAATCCCAGTTACTGAGAGGTAGTCGAGTTTTTTTTAGCCCTCCCACCCAGCTGTTACTGGTGCTTGCCCTTTTGCAGTTGTTTAGCATGTTTTGTCTTTCTGTTCGACACTGATCATAGCATGCCACCACTCTGACCTTTTCCTCTCACAAATGGTGGAAGAAGTGTCACTTCTTGCTGAGAGTGACCTGAGATAAACAGCAGGGAAGCGGTTTCTAATCTCACCGCATTTCTCCACTCCTTACCTCCCTGCTGCGTAATTGTCTTGAGGGAGTTTTAAGATATTATTGGTCAGTGTCAGAAGGAGATTAGCTGTCTGGCTTCAATGTGCAACCAGAGAATTAAAGAAGAATGTTGTGTTCCCTGAGGCTCGGATGATATAACTGCATACAGATCTCATCCTTACAGGAGGACTGTCTTTGATCACTCTGTCTGTTAGTTAACTCGTACTACTCAGATACATCTACACACTTGCACCATTGCTTTTATTCCATTCTAACACACGCAGGTTCCTGGTTTTGAACCACTCGAGCGTAGCTTTGACAATACGCCTAGCATCATTGTTTTGTTGTAAGGTGAACCTCCAGTTCCGTCTCATTTCTCTAGAATTTCCCTCCATCCCCTGCATTGCTCCTCAACCCTGACCAATTTCCCACGCCCTGCTGATAACAGATATTCCCATGATGCTACCACCATCATGCTTCATGCACAGTGAAGATGGCATTCTCAGGATGACGTGCAGCTTTGGGTTTCTGCTCTGCTTCTTGACGGAAAACACTTCCTTTCCTTTCATGTTCATGAAAACACCCCCAAAAGAGAGCAGAGGTGCACAGAGTGCAAATGGAGTAAGTAATGGAGCAGGGTCTAAAAACTTTCCATCCGAGATCAAGTGTTATTGTTATGAGTTAACAGTTTCCAGTTCTAATCTTGAAAGTTTCTTAGTTTCACAGATCTTTCAGACATCCTCCATGAAGTATCCACCTGAGATCTGATATCTCTGGTGTCTATCCAGAGGTGTCTATCACTTATTTAATCCAGGTGTTTCTCAGCTGTTCATTCATATCGCAGGTCAAATAGTAAACTGGTGATTGTATCAAACTGATATTTTTTGATACTAAGAAAAAGTTTATATTTGCAGCATTTGCCAGACGATATTTTATACAGAGTGACGTAAAGACGTGCTCTGTAGTTTCCATCAAAAGCACATCCTCATGCTAGTACAAATAAATCAGGGACTAAAAATACCATGAAGCTAAAAAAAAAAAAGGCCCGTTAGCCAAGTTAGTACAGCAACTTTTTTTTTTTTTTGATGCATGATGCATTCCTTGTATCTTGAGGGATGGTGGGTCGAGTCGAGCCGAGTCGAGGCTTGAAGGGAACCTGATGCAGAGCGGTGTGTGATAAGTGCTCTCGGGTAGGCGAGGGTCCGTTTTTGGCTTTGTAGGTGAACATCAGTGTTTTAAATCAGATGCGTGTGGCTACAGGAAGCCAGCGGAGGGAACAATGTTAAATGGGTCACAACATGGACGTCATATGAGTATATGGAGTAGTTTTCCAGTTAGTTAGGAGATAGTGTTTTTATTTTACGTTTTGTAAAATTGCCAAATTGTCTTTACCCTATCACAGCTGACACTGGTGTTTATGGTGGACGTGCATTGTGTCACACAACACTGAAGTCAACTAGGTGCAGTACCAGGCAATTTTTTTTATTAAAATATAATTTATTTAGCTTTAATAAATGATTTTTTTTGCCATTTCTTTATTTTTTAAATTGTTAAAAGCCAAAAGGTTAAAGAATTACCAAAAATGTGGTGACCTAACTGGAAATAATGAATGATAAATGAAAAAAAGACTTACAATCTTCGTCAGTCAACCCCTAATAATAACAACTGAGGATTTTCTTTCTTTCTTGTAAAGACAAAGTCATAAGTCCTCCAATGTCTCACGGGTTTTGAGTTTCGACATTTATAGCGCCTCTAGATTTGCTGTATGACAGAGCTTTGCAATTCTTCTGAATGTGTTATGAAGACCCAGTGTAGTTACCCTTTCAATCAAGTGTTACGCTTTTGTTTTGTGAAACTCTAGACATTACATTTGCAGTAGGGTGAATATAATAAGGCACAAGCACCAGTATTTCCTCGTGATATCTGTCCGTTTCATCATTAAGGAATCTGTCACTGACGGATTCTTCATTAAACTCAATACGATCATGTTCATGGTGAAAAAAAACACTTTCATTATAAAAAGTAGCATGAATAAGTGCAAGAAAACCTCGGTGTGAGTTTGCAGGCGAGGTATTTTGAGAGCAAGTGTTAATGTGACTGTTAGGTTCTAAAATAAAAAGCGGTGGTGAGGTGCTAGTGGAGAAGTGAGGTGTAAAAACTTACCTCAAGAAAGCAAGTGGGTCAAATTTCTTATTCTTTCTCATCATTTTTATGTAAAGGAAAAAAAAAACATGTGATGTGTAAAATAATATATTGAATGTACTAATAGATAGATAGATAGATAGATAGATAGATAGATAAAGTACTTTATTACTCTAATGGAGAAAATATTTTTCTTTTGTGGGAACAAAATGTAGGAAACGTTTGTTTACTGGTTTGTTTGTCCTCATTTGACGTGCTTCTGCATTATTATTAGGACATGCTTTTTTTCCCTTTTTTTTCTTCTCCAATTTAGCGTAGCCAACTGACCCACCAGCATGTTTTTGGGAGGGGGAGGAAACCAGATAACCCGGAGGAAACGCACGTGCACACGGACATGTGGACAGTAACCCAAGCTCAGGATCCCACTATTTGGTTTTCTATTTTATTTTTGACCTGCTTCTCTGCTTATTATTAGGATCTTCTGTTTTTTTTTTTATTATTATTATTTTTGTGGTTGTTGTTTGAACTCTGTCCCTTCTTCTGCATTTTTATTAGTATCTCTGTGTATCACTGTGGTCTTGAAGTGCTATTTTACAGGCTGGCAGCCAAATAACGTGGGTAGATTCCAGATTGCTAAACTGAGACAAATTTGCAACGATGGTAAATTACCGTGATGATTACGACTAGAAGCATTTATGACACTGACACTCAACCTCAATAGATTCCCAATACATCAGGCTGTTATTAGATTTTTAGCTAGATCTGGCCCAATTCTCATTTGTAATTTCTTGTCTTTGTGCTCTGGGAGCATACTTTAAGTCAGGTGGGTTTTTTGTTTGTTTTTTTTGTGTTTTTTCTTGATCTATGCACAACTGAAAAACTCCTACCTTGTCAGCGTTGCTTTAAACTGAGCAACTTTCACGGGTCATGTCTTTCATCTGAATGGACTGCCCTGAGAAAAAGCTAAAAAGCGTGTCTCTATCTACAGAGAACTTGGATCCGAAGTTGTATTCCATTACATATTCAATTAAACCAATGACATGGGCAAGTATTGGCAAGTAACAAATGAAGCCCTAGAGGTTTATTTTATTAATACAGTGTGAAAAGCAGATGAAGCGCTAAAGTTCGGGTGTGAGCTAGAAGTTCAGTCAGCTCAGGTTCTCACTGCTGAGCTGGAGATCAGGCTTCCTCCAGGGGAATCTTAGTAGAGAGAACAGACAGACAGCAATTAACACACGGGTTAGAAAATCTGTAGCACATCTGTAGGCTCTTGGGAGCAGAATTTTTCTCTCTCCTTCCATTACTTGCCAGTCAGGAGGATTTGAGCCGATTAGTCCCATCAGCTTTACACATAACATTTATTACACCGCAGCGCTGCTGAATTCTCGATTTTGGTTGGTCAGGAAGTATTGATAAATTTTCTGTCACAGGAACATGAACACATCAAACTTCACAAAAATGTGTAAAGTTTTATGTGAGGAGATATTTATTCAACATTTATGGAAGGAGTCTCCAGTGTCAGCACTTTTAAACAGTCTGAGGTAAAGCTGCAACTTTAAGTTCAGGACAGAGGAGTTTTTATTTATTTATTTATTAGCAATTTCTCAGTAACATGACAAGCTGCGTTTTTTCTTTTCTTATTAACTTTAAGAGTAAAAAAAGACTGTAGCTGCTATAACGCAAGCGATAACAGGAATTAACTTGTTTCATGGATGATTAGACATTTAGTTTTGTTCTATTACATAATTTTGCTAATTTTCAGCATTTGTTTTTTAGAAAGAAGCAAAATGATCTGCCAATAAAGGCCAATAAGAACATTTAAAGCATTAAAAACACTGAAATAAAAATAGGAAATCGCTTTAATAATCTTATATTTAGTTTATCGCAATATTAAAATGGAAAATACTAGATAACTGACTATATTCCAAATATTTCTACTTGCTAAGATGTTATTTTTGTGCAGTTTGTTGAATAGTTTTAGCAGTCGTTGGTGGGTTTTAGGCACAATAAAATAAAAATTTAAAAAAAAAGTAAAAAATAAGAGTAATGTAATGTATAATGTCTTCCAGATCGATTTTGGTTAAAGGTCTTGCTCTGGGTTCCAGCAGTGGGATTCGAATTGACATCCATATGGAAATTAGACCTGAATCTTAATTAGTTGCTCACCACTGACCCTGCACGACTGCAATACGACTGTATTTATATCATTCTTTTTTTCTGTCATTCACAGGACAACGTGGATCTGGGCGATCTGATGTTTTCGCTCTGTTACTTGCCCACTGCTGGCCGACTGACCATCACAGTGATAAAGGCACGCAACCTGAAAGCCATGGACATCACCGGAGCGTCAGGTTCGACCACGTGTTCAGGATTGTATATCATTCTAACATGGGGGGGAAATGAACAGATCACATTCCTTTAAACACCTTCTCTGCAAGTGAGGATGCTTCATAAACGACGCCTGGTCTTTCTCTTAGAAAGAATCTCCAAGGAAAGATATTAAATATCTCAGCGAGTGCAGTGCAAGTAAAATTCAAGCCAATGAACTTTAATTGAAATCTATTGTGAAGGGTTTGTAAAGCATTTTCAAAAATTTGGAATATGTTTGAAACATTAATGCTTATATTCATTTTTACTTTTGAGTTAAAAGAACAGAAAATATCAAATACCTTTATATATATATATATATATATATATATATATAGAGAGAGAGAGAGAGAGAGAGAGATATTTAATACACAAAGATATGCCTTTAAATTCAAAACAAATGTAATATATCACCAGATTCTATTTCTTAACCAAACAACATCTACAGAGCATTTAAGAGCAACGGTACTATTCTAGCTGTAAATAACAAGAGCGTTTAAAACATGAATTCAATGTAGAAAATGAATGTATTGTTTTTTTTCAAGGACATGCTATTTCATCTCTCTCACTGTAACTTCTCTCTCTCACTCTCCAGACCCCTACGTGAAGGTCTCACTGATGTGCGAAGGGCGGAGATTAAAGAAGAGGAAGACCTCCACTAAGCGGAACACCCTGAACCCTGTATATAATGAGGCTATAGTATTCGACGTCCCACCAGAAAACATCGATCAGATTAGCCTTTTGATAGCTGTGATGGATTATGATCGGTGAGCCACAGCACTCATTATTCTGTATTATGCATGATATCTCGTAAATATTGGAAACTTGTCATACGTCACACTTTTTATCTCGCGGAAGAGCCACAAAACAAGTTACTTCCTGTTCTCACTTACATTATAGCAGCTATAAACAGTCATTCTCTCTCCAGCCTCTCTTTTTTTCTTTCTTGAAGCCAAAAAAAAAGAAAACAGAGCTTGTCATGTTACTGAGAAACCACAAAGAAGCGCAAACTCCTCTGTCCTGAAGACGTCGGAAAACTTAAAGCAACAGTTTTACCTCTGACACTGGAGACTCCTTCCATAAATGTTAGATAAATATCTCCTTACAGAAAACTAACAGAGCGAGCTGTTACTATAGAAATGATAACATATTAGAACGAGCGCATTAATATAAACCTGTGATTCGCAGCTGCGCTACTGCCAGAGTTGCTGTTAGAGAAAATTAATCAACACCTTCTGACCAATCAGAATCCAGAATTCACCAGTGCTGGGGGATAAATGATGCTATCATCTCTCTTTACTGCTCTCACTGAATTATAATAACCTGTTTTTGTTACTATGATGTAAACCTTATTTGGGAGATATAATTTGTCAGAACTAATTAGTTTGTGGATTTAAATTTCATTTAAATTTCAACTTCTAGTTGACCAAAATGGCCAAATAGTTTTAAGACTTAAGATCTTAACAGAAAGAAGCCCAGGCCAAACGTTGAAAATATTTCTTTGTTCGTTTTGCTTCACGCTGGTTTGCTAGATTGCTTAATATCTTGAAATTGTATTCTTTTGCAGAATTGTGGAAAATAGGTACATAGGTAATAGGTTTTTCCTGCACTTTAAAACCATGAGGAATTCAATTTTTTTTTTTTTTGGCTCAGTTGTGTAATGCACCATGATCATATCATAAGACAGTTTGTGAGGTTTTATGGTTTGAAACTTTGACGTTTCATTTACATTCACGTATTTGTTTAAATCAAGAAACCTGTAGTAAAGAGTGTTTGTCCCTGGCTCCTTTCACAGTGTAGGTCACAATGAGGTCATAGGTGTGTGTCGGGTGGGTAACGATGCTGAGAGTCTGGGCAGGGACCACTGGAACGAGATGTTGACGTACCCTCGTAAACCCATCGCTCGCTGGCACCCTCTAATCGAGGTAAGCGTGTTTTAGGAACCAAAGAACCAAAATATATATCGCTCCAAATCTCCAGGTGAGTCAATTCAGAGTCAAATTGCTTTTTCACTACAGGCGAGTGGACTCAATCCACCTCCCTCAGTCGCGCTCAGACCTGAGTGTGATTGCTGTGTTCCCAGCAGCCTAAAGAACCGCACCGAGGGGGAGAACCCACCAGGGTTCTGCTTGATAGCCCGCGTGATAGCCCGCTTAGGGGTTCCACCAGAGGGACAATCAAAGAACCCTTAATTGTAGAATAAAGCCAGAGACTGAGGAATAAAGAGATAAAAACAAAGACATGATGATAGAGCCCCGGTTCCCCGGTGATGTTCAAGTCCTTTTTCACCCCTGAGCTTTGTGATTGCAGTCTGAACAGTAAAAGGAGTTCATTTATTATTTTGCCGTTTTCATCCCATGCCATTTGAGTCAAAGTTATTATGCTCTTCACAGGATTCATTCATCTCCTGCTAACCTCATTCAAAACCCCGTCTCTACGTTTCTTCCACTGCAGTGGCACTATCTTAGACTCATGGTTGAGATTCGGAAGAAAAATGATTGACAAATGATTTGTCACTGTCACTGAGCATATATGTTTCCCATACATTCAGATAATGATCTTTCTGGCATGTTATATGTTAATGCATCTATTCTGGACTCGTGTGTTGCCCTGCGGGGAAAAAGAACAAATCGTTTCTCTCACACAACAGATGGCTAGTGCAGTCCTGCAGGCGGGGTTGGTGTGAGTGCATTGTGCTATTCAAGCACAGATTTTCTCTTCCCTAAACAAGCCTTTGGCTCAAACACCTTAAAATGTTTAACCCCTGACATGAAAGCACGAAGAATCTGTCTTGCATCTTCCATGTGATATTTTGTCACTTCACAATTTCCAGTTCAGCTTTTGACCTAAACAAGGGCCCTTGTCCTAAAGAGGGCATTTTTTTTTTTTTTTTTTTTTTTACAGCAGATCTGTATGTGTTTATAGAAGAGAGCTGGAACAACAGTTTTCTCTAAATGCACACATATAACTGTGACCTCTTTACATTCATATACAAGTGTGTCACTCCCTCATCTCCAGCAGCAAATTCGTCTACTCTTGCTGGAGATATTTTCTGCCGGAGAAGTTCAAAACTGTATTTTTCCAAATATTATTTTCCCTTACACAGCTCCGCGTTTACTGTTAGCATAGCATTCAGAGTTTGTGCATGTTAATTCTGCTTGCCAGATTGTGAAAGAGCATGAGAGCATGGGTGCGACCTGTGGTACAACTGTAACACCTGTTATAACTTTACATCATCTTGCTTCAGGCTGGTAAAATCAGCGAAACCTGGCAGCACTGAGACTGAAAGGTCTCACACACACACACACACACACACACACACACACACACACACACACACCAAGGATGGGATGAATTCAAGTGATGCAGAGTTCATAAAGACTTGTTTTTTAAATCTTAGAGTTATGGTTAAAGGTAATAACCATATATCGTACCATAATAATCATCTGTCTTCCTTATTACAGAGCTTTCTAACAAGAAAATCCTAACAGGAAGAGCAATCAAACAGTCAGTGAATCAGTCAATCAATAAACAGACAAACAAACAAACAAACAAACAAATAAACAAATAGACTTTTACTACAGGAACCCTAACATACTGTATGTCAGTTTACATTTTTCCAACCCAGCCAGACCTTTTTTTTTTAAATAGCACATAAGACTTTTTTCCCCTTTCAGTAAACCTTTTTAATTCCTACGGAGTCAAGTTTATTCATGTTTCCGACCACTGTCAAGCGTCATTTTCTGGAATAGCCATAGCAAGACGTCAGAAAATGTAAAATGCTGCAGATAAACCAGAGATGTTAGCGCCTCTGATATTAACTGTCACTTCCCTCTCTTCTTCAGTACCAGGGCTCCAGCGGAGGAAGTCAGACGGGCTCATGTAACTCTCTTAAGACTCCTCCATCCCCATAGAGTGGTTTCTGCTTCTGTCCTGGAACACGAGTGGGCGATGAGCTCCGTCTGGAGAAGACCCGAGAAGCTGGGCGATAGAGCTGCTAAGCCCCAGATAACGTGTTTCTTCTGGGAAAGGGACTCAGAAACACAGATTGCCTCTGGAAGCCCTTCTTTGCATGGGAACACTTGATTGTTTCAGCTGCATGTTGAGTGGTCACATAATGTATGGTCGTTTTCTATGAAATATGGTGATATGAAAATATACAAGGGGTATTTTGATGTCTTTTTCTTTTCCTGATGTTGTAGTAGCCCGAATGTCATAGGCCACCAATCAGGGAGGACGAAAAGCACATGTCTGATGTTGTGTATTTTTAAACCAGCTTCCAGAAGCACGGTCGAATACACATCATTCCCTTTTCCGAGGGATATCCATTCATGGGCTCACTTTTGCACTTGAATTAGTGCAAAAAGAAATAATAATAATAATAATAATAATAATAATAATAATAATAATAATAATAATAGATTTATGAGTCAACAAGAACAAATGTATGGATGTCTGTAAACTTGATAAAATGTCTGTTTTTTTGTTTGTTTGTTCGTTTGTTTGTTTTTTTTTAAGAATAGTCCCATTTTTTTTTAAATGGATATTGTAACCTTTGTTATTGCTTCATACTTAGATCTTAAGGTCATGACATGTATTTTTATTTTTTACTCAAAAGTGCATGAGTGTGTTCAGGATAGGGTTCGGTCCAAAGTGTTTTCATTATGAAACAATGTGAATTCTGTCAACTGTTGCTTCCATTTGCTGATGATTTATTTACTTTGTGGGTAAAAAAAAAAAAAAGAAAAGAAAAGAAAAGAAATTCATGCTATTAAAAACTTGTTTCTTAAAATAAAAAAAAATAAAAAAAAAACTCTTTTCGTTAGTTTTGGGTGAAGTTTTCTTAAGATTAAAAAAAAAAAAAAAGAAAAAGAAAAGAAAATCCATCTAAAAATACCTCCTGCTTAAGAAGCTTAAAATGTAATTAGAGCGAATTCTTTGTCTTAGATATTCTTGAACAAACAACAGAAATGAAAAGAGCGTGATTATCCAGTGTCTTTGACTGTAACTTACCCATATTTGGTTTTGCACATATGCTAACTGGCTCCAAGCCAAATGCAAAATATTACAGAAAATACTTCTATCATAAAATATAATTTATTAATTAGATCTCTGCTGGCTCTGGAAACAAAGGAACAAAATCTCATCTAATCCTCTACAAGCTCACATACAAAAGAAAAGAGAGAGAGACAGATTTATCTCTTTATGAGGTTTTTTTTTTTTATGTTTTTCTTGCTGGCTTGAATTGATTTGGAAATTCTACAACTGAAGGAACACGATTCAGCAAGCCAGCTCGTGCGAAAAGACAAAAACACTTAAGACCAGAGGAGGCTGGATGCATTAGACCTTTTTGTTCTCCAAATCTAAAAAAGCGTTTGACGTGATTCGCCACTGAAGTGCTTTACCGTCACCAAAAAACACAGCGGCAGTGCTTTTGAGTGAGAGAGTGTGTGTGTGAGAGAGAGAGAGAGAGAGAGAGAGAGAGAGAGAGAGTAGCTGCTTTCCATAGGATTACATATAAACCATGGATCATAGATGCAAAACAAGAACCAAATCCATGTTAAAGACCTACAGTATGGAATTAATTCTTCAACAGGCACACATGGACACGATGTTTGCGTGTCAACATACTTTTGGCTGTGTATCATCTCATAAAAACATGTTTAAAGTGCAGGAAAGCTCACACAGTTACCCCATTTATTCCTAGCTAAGGGTCGCAGGGATGACATGCTTGGCATTTGCACGTTGATCTATGGCATGCACACATAATACCATAATGACACGGACAAATCAATTGCCTTGGAGTTTGGAGAGAGCCCATGGTCTGTTTTCCCTTTCATTCCAAAGCAGCAGATGTGAAAAGCTATTAGTCGCCCGCTGGCCGCAAATGAGATGTAAACTGGTGTCTTAATGCCACTGAGCACAACATCGGATAACTAGCTACGCAACCGTGCAGAGAAACAGCACTCTGCCTTCAGAGACGGCCGCCAGAAAGCTCTAACGTATCTCCGACCCTGCACATCGGCCGACTTTCACCGGGAATTGATCGTGCGTGGCGATAAAGCGGCGCCGTGGGAAATCAGACGAGCTGAAGAGCTCAAGGCTTTATACACCGATAAAGAGGACGGCAATGTTTTTCCCATAAGACTCTGAATGTCACATAAAATCACGACATTCATCATAACACACAATATTGGCGACTCAAATAACGCAATAGATACAACGGCATTCGATACAAATTAACAGGACATACTGATGGAAAAATAAGATGTAGCTGTTACTTCATGATTTAAACACTGTTTTAGTCATTAGTCATTATTATCACTCTGCTAAGTGACTGGTCTTTTTTTCCCCTATTAGCTCTCGTTGACATGGGAGTTTGTCGTACCACTGAGATCATTGGCTGAAAAAGTATTGACACCCTTTCACTTATCTATGTCTTTGCTACTGGAGAATAACTGAAAATGAAAATAAGAAACTAACTGAATAAAAATCGCAGAAACCGTGATCGGAATCATTACAGATGTGTTGACATGCTTCATAAATACAAGCCAAGTTTGTAATATATAAAGATGAAGAATACTAAGGAAATTAGGTTCATGAAGAGTGATGGATGGTAAAGATGGTGTGCAACCTCACATTTAGTCAAAGGCAGTGGTAAACTTTCTGGAGAATGAAAGTGAACTAAGTCAGTTTGCTTGCATTTATTTTAAATAGTGTTTAAATTCTTGCTCACTTTGTTACTTTGGAAAATCAGAAATGTTGCCCAGATATTTTCAGTTCGAGCCCATAAACAATTAACACCCAGCGTTAGCAGAGAGTCCTATTGTAATGTGCGGTGAGTAGATGAAAGATGCAAGTCCAGGTGCTTGGCATGTTTTTTTATTAAACGCAATCCAAGAAATCAGAAATCAGAAATCAATAGCACGGTCCAATACACAGAAAGAGAGGTTTAATACAGGGCAATCTGTAATTGTAAACTAGAGAACCAGACAGGGATTAAAACCAGGAAGTACAAAGATGTACAGAGCTAGGAAATCAAGGCGCAGTCACTTAAACAGCTATGAAGCACGGCAAGACTTTGCAACAGCAGGGTATAAATGCAGAAGCTAATCAACGGTTAATACAAAACAGGTGAACACAATCAGGTAACAGACCAATGACAGGACAGGGGCGGAGACAGGACCAAAAACTAAAACAAAGGCGCATGGCAAAACATAAACACAGGCACATAGTGACTGTCACAAGCCAGACTTAAGCTCCTAATATTTGCTTGCAACGTTGCTTGTAATCTCTTCTTCAGGTTTTCACAGGTTTGTTTCTATACCGTATGGCATGAGAGCTGCGACATGTTTCAGTGGGAAAGAAGGAGAACAGGCGGCTTACCTCTGATTTTTCACTGAAACAGAATTCACAGCACCATTTCCTGTTTGTGATGCTGAATCGTTAGATTGCGGAATGTTTGGAAAAGACTTGCAGGCAGGCAAAAAGAAAACGTAGATGGGTTTTATTGAAGATTATACCATAGGACGGTTCAGGATCAGAAGGTGTTGATTGATTTTCTATAACAGCGCAGTCGGTTATGTCTTATTCCTCACTTTGTGCACGCAGGTAATGATGATCCCTTCAGATTCCCATACCCCAACATCTGTATAGTCTATAAATCAACTTCCCTAGCAACCCATAGCAACAGCAACACCAGCATTTATCCCAAATAATTCCACTTACAGCGGAGCTCTTCAAGGTGTAAGCATAAAACCTGAACATTTTCATTAATAATGATGAGGAAAAGAAGGTCAATTTGAAGCCTGAAAGTGTTTGATCAATGATCTCAGATTGGTGGCTGGGAAAAAAGTATTGGCACCCCCACTTTCACTTCAGTGTGTCCTTGCTGCTAGATTCCTAACAATTAAACAAATAAAAACATCAGTAAAATCATAGAAACAGCAAAAATCATTACAGGGAACTTCATAGCTATTGACGTGCTTCATAAACATGAGCTGAATTTTATATATAATGGCGTAAAAAAAAAAAAAAGATCCCTGAAAGCGTCTGGATATCACCGATTTCTAGGTTTCGCTGTTGAAAAAATGGAAGAACGGAAACCAAGAATGGAAACAATATAATTACCTTAATGCAAGTCCATTCTTTATTCTCTCTCTCTCTCTCTCTCTCTCTCTCTCTCCTGAAATGACTACATGCCCTGCTTCCAACTAAAATGACACGAAGATCCATGGAGCTGTCTTTCACGGCTTGTAGAAAGTCAGAGGTTATTTAGCAATGATCTTTAACATATTGCTTTAGAAAGAATGAATGTGTCCCGTGTGTCCTTTTACACACTTTCTCAATTTTTGCCGTCATTAGAGACCGGGTTCAGGAAATTGAACAGCTCGTTAGATCCTCGATAACGAGAAGAGACAGACGAGTGATGAGTGAAAAGTGAAGAGAGCATTTTGTTTTGTTTTTTTTTTCTCTTTATGAGCTGAAATGAAGTCAAGCAACACTTGATCACTGGCAAAAGCACTCCGACTGCGCTGAGTCATGCGTCCTGCAGGTTCTTCCTCTCTGGTTCTAAAGGTTTTAGCTGAAAAGGTTATTGTTATTTCATTCGACCAGGTTAAACACATCCAGCCGAGCACAGCGGCCGAGTGCACCGCTCATAATTAAACCTCACCAATCAATACAGGGCATTTCTAATCTTCTTAAATAAGATTACCTGCAGAGGAAGCGGTCGCGCTGCATGTGTGTTCGTGATAAAGGGGAAAATAGATCAAGTGGCTAGGAGTAGTTTTATTGAGTAGTAGGAGAAGGAATAAAACAAGGCCGCTTTTAAGCATGGGTGAATAAAATAAACAGCCAAATAATCAATTAAATAAATAAAAAATGACAGAAATAAAAAATAAAAGAAGTACATTTATTTATTTATTTATTCATTTATTTATTGCTGGGTTTTTTTTGTTTTAAACACTTCTAGACCCTTTTTTGTGGAGGTAACCACAGAATGATGCTGTGTGTTATTTACCTGCTGATAGATGAATGATGAATGATAGATGATCAGAATGTTTTCATCATTTTCACACCTTTAATTCCTGGATGTTGATCTCGGTGTCATAAAGCCTGTTGTGTTTGCACCCTTAACACAATGACTCAAAAAAATAAATAAAAAAAAATTAGGGATGGATGATACCACTAATTTCACACTATATGGCCAAAAGTATGTGGACACCTGACCATCACGCCCATATTCGGTTCTTCGCCCAAACTGTTGCCACAAAGCTGGATGCACACAATTGTATAGAATGTCTTTGTATACTGCAACATTACAATTTTCCTTCACTGGAACTAAGAGGCCCAAACCTGATCCAGCATGATGATGCTCCTGTGCACAAAGCGAGCTCCATGAAGACATGGTGTGTGAAGGTTGGAGTGGAAGAACTCGAGTGTCCTGCACAGAGCCCTGACCTCAACCCCACTGAACACCTTTGGGATGAACTGGAACACCGACTGCACCCCAGGCCTCCTCACCTCGACATCAGCGCCTGATCTCACTAATGCTCTTGTAGCTGAATGAACACAAATCCCCACAGCCTCGCTCCAACATCTAGTGGAAAGCCTTCCCAGAAGAGTGGAAATGATTATAACAGTATAGGGGTAATAAATCTGGAATGGGATGTTCAGGAAGCACATATGGTCAGGTGTCCACAAACTTTTGGCCATATAGTGTATTTTCAATCCAATAGCAAGACTAGAATCACAACACTGATACGATACTTTAGAGTCTTCTTATTTATACACAAAGAAAAAATAATCTTTTCTGAAGTGATAATTTACAAACCTGTCAGGAATTATGTACGACTTAAATCATTGGAGACTGTCCTCTCTCTCTCTCTCTCTCTCTCTCTCTCTCTCTCTCTCTCTCTCTATCTATCGTTTCTCTGTCATTCATTTCTGCCTGACATTTTTATTCATAGCCACACACTGATAAACAAAAAATACGCACGCAGTATTGACGTTGTATATCAGGATTGATTTTTAAAAGGAAACACCAGGATCGAAGGTATTGATACGTCATCATTGATCCTAGCGGTAATCTCTGTTAGCCATGTTGTCTCATGCCTTCATTTTCACCTGACATATTGAGTAAAAGCTTTAATAACTGCACCTTTTAAACTAGACATGTGAACACACACAATAAGCTTACTTCATTAGGCTAATAAACTTTTGGGCAATGGCCTGATAGCCCTGATACCGTGCTCAGTTGCGCGTAACAAATGCTCTGGTACCGAGAGTAATCCTAACGTACGTTGTCTTTCCAATGAACAGATGACACAAAGCGACAACAATCTGGATGTATTTTACGATTAATGATAACAATCAAAGCAAAGCAGATTGCAACCTGGGCTCTGTGAAAATATCATGAGGAGGAACTACAACATCTCCCTACGGTGATGAAACGTCTCAAACATACGCCGCATTGACAAGAAAATGTCTACAGACAGCAGCAGGTGAGCGAAAATCGCAGCTCTTACCCAGTATGTTGTTCTTGATCATCAGACGCTCACTGGTTATCGACAACAAGGGATTACGTTGCGGTAAAGACAGTGAAGCGTTCTTTACTTAGAGCTGTACAGAAGCGTTTTTCAAAACAGAAACAAAACCTGCTCTTGTCCACTGCAACCCTACTCCATCCAAGCTAATGTAGCTAGCTAATGTGCTTCATTTAATCGACTCGCTAATGATACAGAGAACGAGCTTCAGTGCACGAACACACACACGTCCGCTTTTCATGGCTGCTGTTAAAAACGTGGAAATGTAAACACAGCTAAATAAAATGTTCCACCACATCCCTGACTGATTAATACGAAGACGGTTACTCATTCCTATATTAGTATTGGAATCAACGAGGGCCTTTCACACACACACACACACACACACACACACACACACACACACACACACACACACAGAGTTAATTCTATAGATCCCCCTTCCTTGCTGCACATCCAGGCCATTCCTTTACTGGGTCAGATGAATATTTCACACTTGGCATCAGGAGCTCAGTGGCATATTTATATCTCTCTCATTATCCACTCATTGCCCTCGTTCTTGCATGGACTGATCCCCGAGTTTGGCATCCTGAATGATCACATGGTCTTATACGCTAGTAACGCTACACAGGAGGAAGAAATGACATGCTTACTGTGTTGCACTTGAGCTTGTCATATTGTAAAAATAGTTAATCTTAAACAGTATTCATTAATGGTAACGTGTTAGGGAGATTCAGAATTTCACTACGTTCATGCTGTGATGTTTGTTGGGTTATATATTGCTAAAACTGCCGTTTGGTGAAAGAAGATGATGTAACTTATGATGAGATATGAGTTAATTATGCACATTATTCCCCCTATAGTGTCAAATGGAGTCCTAATGATAAGTGTGAAAAAGAAACAAACAAATTATAATCTGTCTTATAAATAAAATAAAGAAATTAGCCACAGGGCGAGCGTTCTTACGCACGACGTGAAGCGCATAACGCGAAGAAATCACTGTAATGTACGCCTTTGAGGGACGTATTGCTTTTATAATATGGCAACAAAACAATATGATAAGAAAGGAATAACACACAATGGTTATATTGGTTGTATATAAATGTTTATTTTCATATACCTGCATGGTCCGGAGTGTGTTATTCAGCACAGTGATCTGTCAACTATTACAATTAATTAATTTAATTTATTAATGAATGACATGAAGAGCATCGTAACAGTTTATATTTAGATTCAATATTATGGAACATCCATGAGACAAGTTAATTCCTGTTATTGCTTACATTATAACCACAATAAACCAGCCTCTCTCTCTCTCTCTCTCTCTCTCTCTCTCTCTGTGTGTCTCTCTCTCAAAAAACGCAACCTGTCATCTTACCAGAGAATCTGGAAAGCGTAAACTCCTCTGTCCTGAAATCTTTACCGAGCTGGGAAACTTTGCAAAGCACCATGACTGTGCTGACACTGGAGACTCCTTCCATAAATGTTAAATATGTCTCCTAACAAAAAATATCACCACATCAATGATTATATATTTTCCTTTTTTTAAAAAAAAAAATCTGTTTATTATTAGTCTTAGGTTTATGTGTTTCGTTTGCCATACATTCGTTTACCTGCGTAAGAGCTGTTGCTATGGAAACAATAGTGTATTAGAACGATTGCATTAATATAAACTAGCGTTCATGTCACATTTGGAGCTACCTAAAGACCAATCAGATTAAAGAATTCAACCGCACGGTGGTATATAATCCAGTGTTCAAGGAATAATTTAGAGCATTATGAACGTTGTTCTTCTTTCGGCTGATCTCTTTAGGGATCTTTGGTCCGCTTGTTTGATTTGGCGCAGGTTTTATGCCCATCCTGACACAAGCCTCCCCAGTTTTATCCCGGCTTGGGACTGGCACAATGTGGTCCATTACCAGTGATACCAGTATGACCAGTATGATCATGGGTTACATCTTAATATTAAGTAGCAGTACATTTTTAAACACGTTATTAAAGAGCATAAAGAAATACATTTACCTCCATCATTTCTGAGTTTAAAGAAAAGTAAGTATGCATCTTTAAAAATAAGTGAGCTGTCTGGCTATCATGTTTAAAATTGAGTTTATATGGTTTATAATGAAAAAATAAATCTACATAAATATTCAAAATAAATTGGTTGGCTTGTTTGCAATAATCAAATACTGAACTGAATGTGTATTACACCTAAATCCGTAAAGCTGCTATTTTAGGGAAGAGGCGATGATGTGGGATTTCAGGTATAAATGAAAAACCAGACAAAAGAAAATAGAGCGGAGATTTTAAGGCCTAGTGGAAATGAAAAACAATCGAAACGGGTGTACTTGCCGTGGGTTCTGACCTCTGTACGGCTGTTTATTTATTTATTTATTTCCCCAATTTGATAGTTTTCTACAAGTCTACATTGTTCTCCTGAACGTGGCACTCTGGCACTGAGTACTGCCTAACTCTTTTACATGAACTGAAGTCCAACAACAAACATCAAATGAATATTTATAAAAAATGCAGCCTTAATCTTTATTTATTTATTTACACACTATTCATTTATGGGAGCTCCATTTCCCTTCTTTCTTACTGTGAGTGAGTAAATATATATTGTGCAATTTGTCTGTATTGGACAATCAGTTTATGTAAAGTTTATTACACCACAACAGTGGTGGATTCTCAATTTCTGATTGGTCAGAAAGTGTATTTTCTTTTAAAGGTTTATAGAAATGCACTTGTTCTAATGCGTTATCGTTTCCGTAGCAACAACTCATTGACAGGGAATTTAATAGTGCATGCGAACACGCGTGTAGTCGTTGTTATCGTGACGCTTTCTGTAAGGAGATGTTTATTTAACATCGATGGAAGGAGTCTCCGGTGTCAGTGCTTTGTAAAATTTAGAGGTAAAGCTGTTTCTCTGTACCGTCAAAAGCTGTGTGTTTTTTTGTCTTATTTATTTCAAGAAAGAAAAAGGAGAGGCTGGTGAGGGACCGACTGTTTATAGCTGCTATAACGTAAGCGAGAACAGGAACTACCTTGTCTTGTGGACATTGCACGACATTAAACGTAACTATAAAGGGATAAAATGTATGACGTGTCATTGTTTAATTAATAAACATTGTAACCCTTGGAAAACTGCTGCGGTGTAAGCAGAATAAAACACGTCAGGATGTGCTGTTACAGGAAAATAATCAACTTTGAGATGGTAAGAGTAACTCCGCTCCGTCACACCACCCCAGGTGTTTTATTCCTTAATTACAAAGCTGACGTCTGAGTTGAAGAGGACGTTCGTGTGTGCAAACCTGAGAAGCGTTCTGAAGAAAACAATATGCACCATAGTGCAAACTTAAAGCATGTTGCTAAGTGATGCGAAGGTCTTTCCTGTTTTCTGCTTCAATCCACAGTACAGTCTGATTCTGTGTTCACTCTTCCTGGTTCTGGCTGAATGGTTTGGGATTTTATCCGACACATTACCTTTATTTCTGCCTGCTAAATGGAGGCCTGGACGCTCACACAGCTCTCTTTGCTCTAATATGAAATCTGAGTCCCAGCTTCATCCTGAGATAAGAGGAATGCAGGGAGGATGTCAGTCGCGAGGCCCTGTTCCTCATCATATGCAGGATATATTTTTGTTTACTGCTGTATTTAATCATTTGAGGAGCTTTAATACGGTATGCTGATGACAGTTTTACGAATCTAAGTAGACTCACTACAACTATCCGCTTAAATGCTACATCGAAACCTATCACTGCTCAAATGTGATTATTTACAAGGCAGCATCAGTTTCTGTGGTCAGTGAGATGTCCAGAGTGCCGGATCATCGATTTTCTATCCCGTGTGAAGACTGCATTAGCGAGAGCACGTAAATGAAGACAAGGTCAACTACTTCAGACTGACTGAATGCCAGGAAGTGAAAGAAAAAAAAAAAAAAAAAAAAGAGCGATGTGATAAGGAGGCAGGACACGACCTTGAGCTCATCCTCTTATCTAAACCCGGACTTTCTGAAAGCTGCATGCTGATCGTGCCAGAGATGGCTCGTCAGTATAAATAAAGAGATAAATAAACAGCTAGTCAGAGATATTTTCACTGAAACTACGTCTCTACAAGTGTGCAATCTTAATCACGGCTGCTCTAGTAAGAGAATCCTCGAGCACTCTCGTAAATACTCATTAATACTGTATGTATACTTTTCCCAACATGTCATCAGAAAGATCAGGAAATCATCAGTCACGGCAGCCATAAATAATTTTACCTCAGATCTGAAGAGGGAAGATAATTAAATGTAATCAGTAAAGAGTTTCTGATCAGAAATCGTCTTGTGTAGTGACTCTAAGTGAGCTTATTTCTATCTATCTATCTATCTGTCTATCTATCTATCTATCTATCTATCTATCTGCTTGTCTGTCTTTCAGTCTGTCTAATAAAACAAAGTATAAACAAACAGATAGATAGATAGATAGATAGATAGATAGATAGATAGATAGATAGATAGATATGTACAAATATAAATAAATTTGTTGATAGAGTTTAACTTTTTTTCCCTAGGTTTCCTCACTTCCTAAAGTGTTCCAAGTTAAAACTTTTTTCTTCCTTTCTTTCTTTCTTTCTTTCTTTCTTTCTTTCTTTCTTTCTTTCTTTCTTTCTTTCCATGATTTATTTTCTTTTTGTTTGCTTAATCATCTTTTTCCCTCTCTGTGGTTGTTTTCTTTTCGAACTTTTCTTTTTCTCTCTGTTTTTTTTTTTCTTCCCTAATTTCTCGTAGGTTTCTGAGCTTCCTAAAGACCTTCTACATGGAACTCTCTTGCCCTCCGTTATGGGGTACGACCTTTAAGATTTCCTCTAACAACTCATTTCTACGCCTTTCTTCTTGTAAGTCTCAGTGCATAGCACATTAAACTTTACAACACTGTGATAAGCAGCTTTATGTGTTAATAACAGCATAATAAGACGTAATAAGTCATTGTAAGACTGAACAAGGTGGACTCACATTATCCTGAGAGCCTGGACGCTGACTCGAACCATTGAACTCGTGTAATCGTTCCTGCCCACTGCTCACGGTGTGAAAATATAGGACTCTGTCTCCACCTGGTGGTCGATGAAGGAAACTACAGGAGAAGTGGAAGGCTGTAACACAGCAGTCCTGATCTCTCCATTCACACCCTGAGGACAGATACAGACAGATAAGCCATGATCTGTCAAAACATGGAAACAGCTGAAGTGAAAAAGATCTGAGAGTCAATACGAAGGCAAAATGGCTGACATTTACTTATTATGGTCTATGTATAAATCTTAATAACAATGTATTAAATGTACTCTATTTTTATTATAATCTGATAGTCCACGACTGCATTAGTGCTTTTGCAACACCAGGGGGCGACACAACACAGACAGGAGTTAACTCAGTTAATAATCTTGCATGCTAGCACTACTTGCACTGTTCTTTGCTTGTATTTGCACATGTGTAAGTCACTTCAGAAAAAAAAAAACGTCTGCTAAATGAATAAATGTAAATGTATAGGGCTATATTATCTGCTCACGTTCAACCAAATGCTTCAAAACTCACTGGACGGAGCTTCACAGTGCAGATGGACAATGACCCGAAGCATACTTGGAAAGCAATCCAAGGCTTTTTTTTAAAGCAAAGACGTGGGATTTTCTGCCAAGTCAATCACCTGAGCTGAATCCAGTAGAGCTGCATTTCACTTGCTGGAGGCAGAACTGAAAAAATACACCAAGAACAAGCAAGAAGTGAAGACAGCTGCAGTAAAGACGTGGCAGAACATCACCAGGAAAGAGACCCGGCGTCTGGTGATGTTTATGGCTTCCAGACTTCAGGTGGTCTTTTACTGCAAAGATTGACTCCTCAATACTTAGAAACTGGACTGGAGGAACACACACACACACACACACACACACACACATACATATGTACGCACACACAACTGAGCATCCTCCATCCTCTCTGCAAGTTTTTGCACACGTTTATGCTGCTACAAATACTTATTACTGTACATAGGCTGCTACTCTTATGTTTACACTGTTTACACTATTTCAGCTACTTGTATCGTACTCTTGTAATATTTGCACTATTGTCACTGGGTCACTTTTAAACAGAACTGCGTACTGGTCGGCGCTGCACTGGGACTTATTATGCCCACTGTCTGTCCCAGTAGTCATTGTACTGTCTTGTTCTGTCTGCATATCTTTGCACTTGTGCACTTATTGTATATATTTATGTCGTCCCTTGTAGTTCTGTGTTGTTCTGTGTTTGTCTTATGCAGCACCTTGGTCCTGGAGAAACGTTGTTTCGTTTCACTATGTACTTGCATATGGCTGAAATGACAATAAACTCCACTTGAACTTGAACTTGAACTTTCGGTTCCTTAAAAAGAGAGGGCCACATATAAAAAGTGCTGCAATTCCTACACTGCTCACCCGATTTGGATGTAAAGCCCCTCGGATTAAAGCTGTAGTGGAAAGCTAAAATAACAAAAACTTTGTCCGTGTCCAAATATTTAAGGACCTGACTGTTCATAACACTAGTCCTGATAGACCTGTAAAAGTTAAACAAACACCTCTTTATGGAAAAGTTTTGAACCTTTAAAGGTTCTTTGGTTGTTTCTCTGGATTTGTGATTGACAAGAAACAAGGACAAGAAAGGAGGCAAAAAAAAAATGAAGTACATTTTTAGAAAATGAATCAATATGAACCAAAGACATTATTATGTTGAATTAGAGGGAACGTTAGAGCATTAAAGTGAGCGATGTGAGAGAACTTCAGCACAGACGGGGAAACACCGCCTTCAAATCAAATCAGATAATAACACCCTGGAATTATTTTAGGACGAAGTGGAAAGTATAATGTTGGTTTCTGATGAGATTAATTAAGTCGTAGTTAAGAGAGTAATTTTGCGGTGTGTTTATCGCTCGAGGCTGTTTTTCCACGCTGAAAAAACACACGCTCCGAGTTTAGAGCTAAAACCCAGTGGAACAGAAACGTGATGCAAATAGAAAGAAGAAAAAATACTGACTTTAATTTACACACAGACAAATCTGAGACATTTTATTGTTGTTGTTGTTGTTGTTGTTGTTTTTCTTCTTCTTCTTCGGTCTTTCTGTCGCTCAGATTTGTTTTCTTTCTCTCAGTCTTTCGATATTTTTCTCCCTTTTTCTTCTGTCTGTTTTTCATTATGCTGATTTTTCTTAAAATCTTTCTTTCTAATATATTAATTTTATTAAATATAAATAATTAAATAATATTAAAATTTTAATTTAATCTTTTACTGTCCACGATTTCTTTCCTTTTTGTTTGCTTGATTTTCTTTTTATTTCTCTATGTGATTGTTTTCTTTGTGACCTTTTCTTCATCTCTCTGTGTTTTTCTGTTTTTTTCCTATTTTCTTTCTCTTACGCTTCCGAGCTTTCGTTCTTCCGGTACGTGTCGATGTGCAACACATTTAACTTTTAACACGGTAATAAGCACATTTATGTGTAATAACAGCATATTAAAACCTAATTTAATTGTAAAAGTCAACAAGGTGCACTCACAATATCCTGTGTTTTCTTTTTATATGTGTGATTTTCTTTGTTCCTTTTAGTGTCTGTTTCTTTCTTTCTTTCTTTCTTAATATATTGATTTCTTTTGCTTTTCATCTTTCCTCTCATGTCTCTCTCTCTCTCTCTCTCCTGCCATATGGTGTCAGTGTGTGAAAGACACAAGTTTAATTGCTGTACAGTCATTAAAAACTCCACACGATGGAGTGAGTGCGTCTCTTTGTGCCTCCCAGTGATATGCTAATAGCGAGAGATGCATCTGCCAGTGTTCTTTCCTCCACTCAGATGAGTCATCTTCATCATCATCATCATCATCATCATCCTCACCCTCACCCTCAGGAGTTCTGTAATCGCTTACATTTATTAGCAGCCTGCTTCATTAGCCATGGCTCCTTCACGGCGCACGATGGTCTCTGTAGGAGGAATACAGTCACTTATATTTTAAAAATTCAGTCTTAGACATTTATTAGCTACACTCCAGCTAATACAAGCTAATACACTCCAGCTAAAAAAGTTATTACTGATGCACATTAGCAAAAACAAAGGATTATTATATTAATGCACTCATTCTAATATATCATCGTTTCTATAGTAACGGCTCATTCACAGGGACTCGTACAGCGAGCGCTCCACATGATCCAAACCCACTATTACAAAACACGCTGACACAAAGAAGTGATATTTAACAAAGAAAAATGTATGTACTTATCATTTATGGAAGGAGTCATTTATGGAAGGAGTCCCCAGTGTCAGCGCTTTGTAAGAGTCAGAGGTAAAGCTGCAGCTTTATGTTTTATGACATCTTCAGGACAGAGGAGTTCACGCTTTGTGGTTTCTCAGTAGCACGACGAGCTGTGTTTTTCTCTCTCATTAACTTCAAGAGAGAGAAAAAAAAGAGAGGCTGGCGAGGGAACGACTGTTTATAGCTGCTGTAACGTAGAAGAAGAAGAAGAAGTAACTTGTTTTGCAACTTTAAATGTAGCCTTAAGGGCTCTAAATTTCCAAAGAATGTATTTCCTATATACTATTTGGCGCTATATTAGTATTTGGATATACGGAGGAAAGATCTCACAATTGAAGATGGCTGCTTAAACAAACAAACAAACAAACAAACAAACAAACAAACATTTTTAAAAGGATGTTTGGTAGCCATTTATTTTTTACAAAATTAGAAGCCTAGAAATAAAGGAATTAAAAGAAAAGCCTCTAAGGGATCATTTAATTCTGTGATGAGATCATTTCCTTGTAAAACTCTAGGGGAAAATAAAAGCTCAGCGTTTGCTCTGCTTTGTTTTGGAGATGCAGAAATGTCCTTGTTTACAGGCCTGGCCTCTAGAAATAATCACCACTTGCCTTTGTCCATTTGTGTTAGTATGTAATTGGCGCTGTGTGTGTGTGTGTGTGTGTGTGTGTGCGCGTGTGAGTCAGCGTGATGCTAATGATTTAGACAGTTATGATGTCAGGTGTTTCAGATGCTGTTAGCAGTAATAGGGGTTGGGGGCTGTCACTGATGCTGCTGTGTAATCTGTGTTGCCAGAATGATTACTGACACCCTGGCTGATGATGATGTTTTGGTCTGTGTGTGTGTGTGTGTGTGTGTGTATCTCATCAGTAAGGCTTTCCTGTACTGCTTTCACTGTCAACTTGGATTGTAATGACGTGCCCGAGACCACACAATTCGTTTAAAAGACAGCCTGGATCTTTTTTTTTTAAATGCTAACCTAAAAAAAGTTGTTGGTGGTGGTATTTTAAGATACAATATAATTTCTGCAGTCATATGACACCATATTTTTAGGGGACCAAGCACCGATACTCTTATTATATTATGTTACAGCTGAATAATAAACAAAACATTTGCTGCAATCATTTATGTAAATCACTTTTAAGATGCCACGCCCCCATTTCACCACAATTGGTTAGAAATATGTAGCGCAGCAGGAGTGGCTGCTGTGAAATGAGAGGAAAGTCTAAAACCAAAGCCACTGTGAATGGATACAAACCCGGACCCCTGCATCTGCTCTTCTATTTATCTGGGTTGGTCTAAAATTATTATTATTATTTTTTTATAGATCTAGGCTTTCTAGTGCACACTTTGATTGCAGGATGGATTCTTCTGAGTGTGTTCTTGGGCTTGGTGAAGGAGCGGAGCAGGAGAGATAAATCCGACGCCAGCCACATGCTGGAATCTGCCTCAGAGCAAATGGATGGAATTATAGCTGGTAAGATTTATGCTTCGGTTACAAATATTCCTCGTATTTCTTTATTGTTTCCCACAATTTCTTGATTGAAAAAGAAATAGAGTGACATGAAAGTGCTATAAAGTACCAGTGCATTGTTTCTCTGTAAGAGACTTTCTTTGACAGTTTAAATGAAGCGTTTCTGAAACATAATGTCATCCATTCTTCATAAGAAATCGGATTGTGGCTACCAGAAGAAACACATCCTCTTGTTTTTCCTTCTTCTGTCTCTGCACATCTTCATCTCTCTCTCTCTCTCTCTCTCTGTCTCTCTGTCTCTGTCTCTCTCTCTCTCTCTCTCTCTCTCTCTCTGTCTCTCTCTCCGCCCCCTGCCGAGCCACACTGATTTCCTTCCCACAAACTAACTAGCATTACAAATAATCTCTGAAATGTACAGAGGAACAGAGAATATGGAGGCGTTGATAAACTGTCAATGTAATTTTGTGCAGTATTAAATAAATTTGTGACCCTCAGTGGTTCTCTGATTGTCCCGATGAGGGAACCCTTAAAAGGTCAAGGCAGAACCAAAGAGTTTTATGATTAGAAAATGTTTCAAGTAGATCTTTTTACGGAATCTATTAAGGCTTAATTAACCAATAAACACTTAAAATGTGTGCTACAATTTATTTATTTATTATTTTTTTGGTAATACATAGAGCCTTTAACGGTTCTTTGGTTATCCTTCTGGGGGAACCATTAAAAGGTTCTATGTAGAATACAACATCAACGTGTTTCCTACCAGAAAGGAATCTAAGAACCCTTAACTATCCAGTGAACCCTTATAGAAACCTTATTTATTTATCTACTTATTTATTTATTTATAAGAGTATACGTCGTAACTGTGTAAGCGTGTTTTACAATCTACAAATGATTACTCAATATATGTTTTGTCTTAATACCCAGAACGCTAAAGAGGTCTTCTGTTCTTCTTAAAGTTTCTATGTAGAACCCTACAAAAAGTGCAAACTGTGCCACCCAGTTACTCTGTGATATAAACATTACACGTGTTTGATTCCTATTATACGTGTTTGCTTTCTACCGAGTTGTCACACACTCCAAGAAATGGAGTGTGTGCCATCTGCTGGATGCAGATGGTAATTATTTACATTAATTATTACGCTCACAAACTCTGCTTCAGAAATGCAGGAACACAGAGGAACATTCTGTCACACTTGCAAATGTGTAACGACTTTATTCATATGAAAAATTGCCACGGTTATGCTAAAGGTATGGCGTGGGATTGGCATCTGTACCTTTTCCTATGAATTTGGTTGTGTGAAATCCAGCCTCAAATATTTAAATCTGCATGAATTTCTCTTTGAATCAGGTTGGCTGGAGATATCAAGTACCAGTCGAGTTCCAACACACACAGAGCTAATACTAAAATCCCATTAATGTCACGCCAGGGAGTCTTTCCTCACCACCGTCGCATCTAGCTTGTTCATTAGGAATCTACATCTACATCTGGATTCCTGTAAAGCTGCTTTGTGATAATATGCCCTGATAGAAAAATGACCACACTATGTCATATGCCATATGTGTCCATTAATTATTATGCCATTTTATATCCAGTGACATTTGTTTGATGCCATGGCATGTTTGTTTCTCGCTCATTTTTATACATATTTTAGGACAGAGGAGTTTATGCTTTGTGGTTTCTCTGTAACATGACAAGCTGACAGGTTTTCCTCTCATTAACTTTAAGAGGAATGAAAAAAAAGAGAGGCCGATGAGGGACTATCCATTTATAGCTGCTATAACATAAGTGATAACAGGAACTAACTCGTTTCATGGACAATATTAAATGTAACTAGAAATTCGGACTTGTAACCTGAAGGTCCGGGGTTCGAGTCTCAGGTGCGGCAGGGATTGTAGGTGGGGGGAGTGAATGACCAGCGCTCTCCACCACCCTCGCTACCACGACTGAGGTGAGACCCTTGAGCAAGGCACCGAACCCCCAACTGCTCCCCGGGTGCCGCAGCAAAAAAGGCTGCCCACTGCTCCGGGTGTGTGTTCACGGTGTGTGTGTCTGTGTGTGTGCACTTGGATGTGTTAAATGTAGAGCACAAATTCCAATAATGGGTCACCACACTTGGCTACACGTCACTTCACTTATCTTTGATATTTTTTTTTTCTCTAACAACATGACCCCACATGTTTTATTTGTTATAAATATTAGTTTTCTGCCTCTAAGCCTTTCTCAGATAAGTTGTATGCTCACTGGAAATCCATTAGTAGCAGATTAGGCATGAATGGACAGGTAGCAGTTTGGGAACACTGGGAAAGGAGGAGTGCACACCCATATGGGATTCCGTCTCAGAAGAATTTGTAGACATTTGAAAACAGGTGTATATCTGAAACATAACACTATTTCCAATGCAGGCTCTAAGGCTATTGTTCCAGTGGATGAGACAAGTTGTGTCCCAGTTCTGCTGGAGTCTGCAGACCGCTGCATGTCTCTGAGGGTTCTACAGCTGGCAGAGGATCTAAAGGACGCCCTGGACACTGAACTCTGCAAGGAAGACAAGGACATTCTGAGGAGACAAGTTCCCACCACTACAGTGCACACTCTCTTATTGTGGCTGGACACAGGTTTGGTGGGTGTTATGCATCAGTTCTACAGACCTTCCTTCGGTGTTATGCTTATTAGAGAATTAACAGTAAACCATTCCACTTCCCTTTAAAGGTGCCGCTTCTTGTTAGAAACTCTGTCATAGCGACATGACAGTTTCAGCCACACCAGAACTTTCAGTTAGTTTTCAATAAATCGTCATTTATAAAGCATTCTGTCTAAGACCTTTACCTTTCACTGACTAAAACTGTCCAGTTTTGGTTAACTAAAATTGCTGTAGGTGTTTTTTTTTTTGTCAGCTAAGTGTACTCTGTGGCAGGATATATAAATACAAAATAATAATATATTATATTAATATAGAATATTATTGTGATGTATGGTAGTAGTTTAAGAAATAAAACCAAACAGAGACATCCCTGGTCAGAGGCCAGTATTGTGTCATTTGCTACTTTAATCGGTGCTTTTTCAGTAATTCGACGAGCTCTGAACCCTGACTGAAACTTTATGCACGTGATTCCTGTGAAGGCACAAATTTAGCTGCTCAACTACTTGACAGTAAAGGAGAGATTTAATATTTGCCAATATGGTCAAGGTCAGGTTTCTTAATCAATGGTTTGATATTAGCCAGTTTGAAAGGTGTTGGTTAGGCAATGCTAAATACAATTTCTTCAGATACTATTTTCTTAAGATTACATAGCTACCTAGGTGTTCCATTTTATTGCTGGGTGGTGCAAAGGATGTTGGGTTAAATCTTTTTCTATTGCTATGTTCACGTTACAAGCTTCATCGCACAATTTATTATTTATTTATTTATTTAGCTTAGAGTGGATCTGATCTTTTGACAGCTCACATTTTTAACCACAAGTGACCAATATCTGTCTTTAATTTGAACAAACCTGTCCCCGGATCACTGCAATGAATTCTTGACCAATTGTTTTGAGCACTATTACATTTCCGTAGTCCTTGCACAAATCACATATCTCTCCTTCCACTGAATATAGGCACTGCTGTTGCTATCACTGTCCTCCCTTGTTGTTTAGCTGCATTGTCCAAACTGGATGATGACGACGACAGTGATATGTGCTGTATGTGATATGTGTTGGAGAAAAAGCTACGTGAATTCCAAGCTGACCATTCTCATTTATGGCAAATGGCTACTTAATGGCTATGTATTCAATCTAGGACCACATTAGAAATCAGGACTGTTTTCAACAGAACAGATATTTTGTCACTTTAAGGTAGAAAATTTAATTCGTGTCACTTCAACCTTGTAATGTAAACGCAGCCTCTTTTGCTACAGAAATACTCTGAGTCTGAGTTAGCACAGTATGGGTTAAGTGTCATGCCCAAGTGTTTACAGAGCCAGACTGATCTTGTATCTTGGAACTAGACCACTTATGGTTTATAGCCTAGCTAGCAAACAGGAATATCCAGTCAGTCATGTCATTCAAACAAATTTGGTTTTCTTACTGCCAGGCTGCTACTGGCTATCTGTGTTTTTTTAGGAAATGTACAGACATCCATGATACAGATATTAGTAATAATTCTGAAAACACTAGAGCAGCAAGCCTGGACAGGTACTAAAGGAAGATTTAAGGCAAGGTAAGTTCAATTCCTTCCTGATTCAGATTCTATGATAGAAAATAATCATCCCCAAAGCAGCGATTGCCCTTATTTGAAATACCATATTGCTTATTCAGTTGAGGCCGAATGTGGTCAATTTTGCGGTCCAACAGGGATGGATACGGTGGCTGAAATAGCGAGAATTTTTTTCACTCAATCATTTTACTTCACATGAACTTGCCACCCATCGATCACTGCTAGATTCCATTCTGTTCTTTGTTCCTCTTTTCCCTCGTTTTACCTCCCATTCCCCTCTGCTGCCCCTCGCCTCGTTTATTCTCTTCTCTCTTTCCTCCTCCTCCAGCCTGCCATGCAACACATGTGTTTTAGGCATGTGCGCTCGCCACACAAAGGGCCCAAATGAGGTGGCATTGCATTCTGAAGTACTCACTAATGAGATATGAGAAAGCAGAGAAACAAAGCTAGAGAGTGTGCGGGGCTCAGTATTCATAAGCAAGTAGGTTGGGCCAAAGAAAAGTACTAGAACCAATGCCATAGAATTAGGAGAGAGAATAAGCAGAGAAGGGAAGAGAGAAAAAGAGAGATGGAGGAGGAGAATAAAGAAAGGAGAAAGGGAGGGAGAGTGCAGCTGCTGAGATCTTAGTGGCAAGACCGCAGTCTGATGTTAAAGAGTGCTGCCTTCTCTCTGCTCCAAACCAGATGCTTAGGAGCCATAAACGGCCTCCAGACAGGGGGAAAAAACTCAAACACACACATACTGAGAGACAGAAGACATCGATTAGCGCTCTGTTCATTTCCAGGTTTAGTGTTGCTTTTATTTCCAGTGTGGAAAGCAGTTGATGGTGCTATATATGAGAAGAAGCAGGCAGGATCATGGCCCTGAGTCATGGAGTGTGACATTGAATTTTACAAACATTTTACTTGGCTTAGAAAGGTAAGCTTGACTACTGTAATGCTTTTTCCTTTCTGTGTCTTTCGCTTACTTTAAATCTTTATTACAGTTTATTCTGCTTTGAATGTTCGGCTTGTTTACACCACTGAAAGCTGCACCATTATCGCGCATGCACTCTGTGTTTGAGAATGAGTGGATGCTGAAAGTCAATAAGACGAGGCTCAGAATCAGAATAGTTTTATTAGAAGTGAGACTCACGTGCGAGTAATTTGACTCGGCAGCTGCTCACGTTGACACAGACAGGGGAGGTTAAGAAAAAACATCCGCGTAAATGCTAAGAATAGCGCAGGAATGAAGGACTACATTATGTGGTTTGTACAAAAGAATAGTAAATACAATATTCACAGAAACTCTGTACAGATTATATTCATCGGTCTGACCCGTTTAGGAGCTGTGGAAGTTGTGTGTGTTAGGAGTCCGTGTACTCGACAGTAGAACATCATAACACCTGCAATATACACAAGCACAATTTCAGTCACATTTATACCACGGCGCTGTTGGATTCTCAATTCTGATTGGTCAGGTGGTGTTGATTCATTTTTCGAGAATAGCAGCTTGTTCTAACACATTACCTTTTCTATAGTAACAACTTACACAGTATTACACTTGGATAATGGATACTCCACATAAATAGATTAAAAAAAATGCATTGATATGGTAACATTTCCTGTAAGGGGATGACATTTATGGAAGGAGTCTGCAGCGTCAGCACTTTTTTTTTTTTTTTTGCGGATTCTCAGTAACATGACAAGCTGCATTTTTGTTGTCTTACTGAACTGATGAGGAACAAGCGTTTATACAGTAGCTGCTATAATCAAAGTGAAACTTTCTAACTATAAATGGATAAAAAGTGTGCTGTACCACTCTTTAATAAATAAATAAATAAATAAAGGTAATGTGGTGGATGTAAGTGGAATAAAATACTTTGTGTAGGGTCGCATCACACAAACCCCCAGGTGTTTTATTCTTTATTTAATGAGCACGTATTTTGAAACACAGTTACGTAGTTTACGTAGTCTGATTGTAGACATTCTACACACAATCAAACATAATATAGAGACTTATCGACTTATCCAAAGTGCTATAATAATTTCAAGTCCAGAAGTATTAAAATGAGAAAAATGTGTACAATAATAACATCAGTGAATCAACATCTGTTAGTTAGCATACTGTTACGTGAGGCATTTCTCTGGTACCAGAACCATCAAGAATGGTGGCATGTCTCAGGGAAGAATTTAGAAAGAATTTATTCACAAACCAGAAAAGAATTTTGATTTAAGCAGAATTTGATTTAAGACAAACATAGTAAGAGGTGTTTGAGTGTGTGTGACTGCTTGCTGGTCTGTAGGTCAACCTGCGGGCACTGGGAAACAACGAGAGCTATCAAGAGCGGCTCTGTCGACTCGAGGGAGATAAGGAATCGCTTGTGCTACAGGTAAGACATGGGGGGTTGGCTTTATGGCAAGTGTGTGTGTGTGTGTGTGTGTGTGTGTGTGTGTGTGTAGTGTTCTCTAACTATAATAACTGTTCTAACGAACTGTAGTGCTTTGAACTATTACATAAGCTTCAAAAATCGTGTGTATGAAGTATATAAATGGGGGAACAAGTGTTCATAAGCTGTTTTTAGATGGTCTTGACTTTTATAACCATTATATTAATAAATTATTAACTAAATTATCATATGATTGTTTCAGTTCAATGACAAAATGTGCTAGTTGCGTTCCTAAATATCATTCATTCATTCATTTATACTCATTTATACTCATTTATACTCATATGTACTCATTTACTCATTAATTTATTTATTTCTCAAACAAACTTATTCAAGGAGCGTAGGTATGAAGCTGGCTTTTATCTGATTGTTTTAAATTTCATGACAAATTTGCTAGTTTGATTCTCAGTTTTTATAAGCTCAAGGTTTTTCTTATTTTTAATGCATTTATTTAAATGTATTTATTTGTCTGTTTGTTTGTTTATCATATAAACATAAAATTAATGATAATTATCAGCTATTATTATTATGAAGCTGGCTTTTATCTCTTTATCTAGTTGTTTCAATTTCATAACAAAATGGGCAAGTTTTACTCCCAGATTCCATATGACCACATTTGTATTTATTAAATTTTTATTAATATATTTACCATTTATTTTGTAATTAAATTGTATCTCTTATGTACCCAGGTGATTCCCAGTAACTTGAGAATGTCTTTCTGCTTGCTCAAAGTAGTATTAACAGTAATGATGGTTGATGGCTGATGATTATGAATGTGCTCATAGGAAGCAATTTTATGATCCGTCTGGTAATCCTGAACGTTTGCCAGATCGTGTAACACAGTGGCGTGAAGCTAGGGTTTGGCAGGAAGGCTGTTCTTCCTCCTCTGCTCTTTCACATGCTTGAATGATTGAGGAAAATGCCTCTGCATACAGACCAAGTGCTGGAAACTTATACAGCAGGCAATCCATCAGCTTGCTGAACACCATTTTAAGTTTTATTTATTTATTTTTTTTCTGAATTGTGATTATAATGTTGCAGCCGTAATCATAATCCTCCAGGCCTCTGTTTTGCTTGCTCAGGATTATCAGATCAGACTGTAGTCCACTGTTTCGAAACTCAGAAGACTTGGACTTGGTAGTGCTGCTTTGGATTATTACGTATTGAGAAGTGTAGAAACAACTGGTGAAGGACAAATCTAGACTAAAAGCAAATCCTATGTCTATATTTGAGCTATTATTTATGCTATATGTGAATGCTAGGAAAAGGAAGGTATTGGTGTTGAATGGAGAGTTTGGTTTGTTTTGTGTAAGTCAGGGGAGATTTATGGCTTTGTCATTAAATACTAAGGTTGCTCTTCCTCTCTCTCTCTCTCTCTCTCTCTCTCTCTCTCTCTCTCTAACTAACTATACAAACACACACAGGTGAGTGTGTTGACAGACCAGGTAGAGGCTCAAGGAGCGAAGATCAGAAACCTGGAGAATTCCCTTGAAGAGCACCAGCTCAAGCTAAACTCCACCGAAGAAATGCTGCAACAGGTACCCCGAATATTCTTTACTACAGCTTCACAATTGCAAATGTGTAAGTCTTATATAAAAAAAAATGTAAAAATCCAATGAATGATTGCGATTTGGTTGCTTGATTTCATAAAGACGTACGAACGCTGATCCTGTGTTCACGCTGGTGGCTTTGTGACGTGACAAAGCAAACATAAGTCATTCATTTTTAATGAGAGCTCGAGTGTCTGTCGGTGAAGTGGGTGGGGAGAGCGAATAAAATAAGCTGAGCACAGTTTAACCTTGTGGACTGTAAATGAAAAGAAAACTGATGTGTCAGTGGTAGATTTCTTATTTTTGTCTTGACTGGGCAACATTATCTTTTTTTTTTGTTTTTAGGTGGGGGTGAGGGGTGGGGAGGATATATGTTTTCCTACTCGCAGATGCTTAACCGGTTTTGGACATGAAGTGTTTGATTTACCCAAAGGCATTAACACTCCAAATAGAAGCCAATAATCAGGAAAAGCAAACAATTTCTGCCTCTTTCTTACACCAGCATGTACTGTATTTTCCTCCAGAATGTTTATTTTATGTTTGTTTTTAGTGGTAAGACTGATTTGTGGTCATTTTGCAGTGGTTCTGTAGCTGGTTGTGTAGCTGTAGAAGCTGCTACCCAGAAAGCAATTGCAGTGCTTGTTAGTGACCAATATAGAACAAGTCAATGCCCAAAAAGGCTGCTGGCATGAACGCCAAAACTCCAGTGCCAACACTATGGACAGATAGCTCCGCCCCCTAACCCTACCCTTCATTTTTGTTACATTTTATAAAAATAGGGTTGTGTGATTTATTATGAATTTAGTAGTATTAAAACCAAACTGACAAAGTCCCTGATTTCTCACTGAGGATCAATAAAGTACATCTGTACAACCCTCTGTCTGTTCATCCATCCATCTGTACATCCATCCATCTGGCTGTCTGTCCAAACTGACAGTTCGTCTGTCCATCCCTCGATATGTCTTACTCTATGATTGTATTTCCATCTGTCTGTCCACTTGTCTGTACCTTCATCTGTCTGTCCATCCCTCCATCTGCCTGTCTGTATGTTCGTCCCTCCAACCGTCTGTACATCCGTCTGTCTGTTCGTCCATCTGTCCCTCAATCTCTCTGTCTATATGACTGTCCATCTGTCTGTATGTCTGTAACCACCTTCTACTACTTGAAGCAGCTACATTCAAGTTCCTTAATGTGTTTTTGGATCATTAATGGTTCTAACTCAGTTTTTTTAGTTAGAACCTTATGTGAAAGAGAAACCCTCTCTTGTAATGTTCTAGAGTGACCACCAGCGACTCTTTTAAAAAAGGATAACTAAAGAGTTATTGTGTGTTCTAAGCTATCTAAAGGTCTTCTACTTGAAATCCTTTCTGAAACTGAAGCACTGTGTTGTCAGGTTCTAGACAGAACCTACCAGGGTTCCTCCAGGTGGACAAACTAATGGGGTCTTTGAGTGTACTAGCAGTGCTTTTTTGCAGCTCTTGTTTAGAGTTGAAAAATCTCATGGATATTTGAAAGCTAATGAACCTTAAAGTGAACTCTGGGAATCAGACGTTGTTGTTTGCTGTTGCAGATTGTTTAGTCTGTCTGTCTGCTCGCTGTTTACCCTCAACTCTTTTTGACGCCTTTTTCTTTTTCCACCGAGCTTCTATTTTTCCACCAAGCTTCCATTACATTCTTTCTATAGCATTATTGTTAATGTTCATCTTCCCAATTATATGTTCCTCCTACTTTATGTGCACTTCCTTTTTCTCGTTTACTATTCAAATGACATTCAAATATTTGATTGTTTTTAGATAAGCACTTTTTTTTTTTATTTTAAGTTAGCTGTCTTTGGAGGAAGATCTGTAGATGCGCTTTTGAGTTTTGAAGCTTCACGGGAGGAAATACCACAAGGGCAGGCCTCAAATTGCCTTGACAACACAAATATTTGACAGGGTTGTGGGATACATTTGGTTTGTGCCCAGTCTGGATGGTGTGGTCTGGCCAGGTAAGCTGAGCTTCAGCTGCA
>CM040980.1:28209172-28226202 GCA_022985145.1 Pangasius djambal | reverse complement strand
TTATTTGTGTTTCTTTTTTAAAAGCACTGCTCCTGATTGATTCTACAGCTTTGTGAAGCGTTTTAGAGATGTGGTCATTGTGAGGTTTTGGCCTGCAGAAGTCAATCCGCTCCCAGTGACATAGCCTTAATATTTTCCATGTGCAGTCTCTAAATGGCATGAGATTTGCTCAAAAGTGAGCTTCCCAGTCCAGGACAGCGCATGACAAATGTGCGGCTGTTAAAATCACCTTCAGGCCAGTCAGCGAAGTCAGCCTCTGCTTTTAAAAAGACAGGTTAAAGTCCAAAATGCTGATATTGTCACCGATACTGGGTGTGTTTTCTTCCGTGAGCTTGGATTAAATCTCCATTCCTTTCCTAACTTTTCTTGAGTGTTTTGGAGACACTTTCCTGCAGCTCTCTCTCTTTCTCTCTCTTTCTCTCTTTCTCTCTCTCTCTCTCTCTCTCTCTCCCATGTCAAACAGTCGGAGAGAGAGGGGAAGTAAATATAGCCTTCATAGTCTGTGTATATTTAGCCAACGTGAAGCAGAAGCTCAACAGAGTTCAGGGGATTTTGTTTGAAGACACATTGAGTCAAAGATTTCACATCTGGGTTCGCATGTGTGTGTGTGGGATTGTCTAGGAGCTACTGAGCAGGACTGCGCTCGAGTCGCAGAAACTAGATCTGATGGATGAGGTTTCCTATCTGAAACTGAAGCTGGTGAGCATGGAGGAGAGGCAGAATCACAGCACCGAGAGACAACACAAAGCCGAGGTATTGTGCTGCTCTGGACGCTGGAATAAACCACTCAGGCTTGGACAGGGCCATACAGTAGTCTTTATAATGAAGTAGAAACTTGTACAGTTCATTATGTCAGGATTAAACCACACTGTGCTGTGCTGTTACAGGAAACTAATCAGTGTCACTAAGTCAAGTGTTCTCTTTCTCTGCACTACTACCATGATTTGTTAACAAATTACATTTGTATTTATTATTATTACTATTATTATTATTATTATTATTATTATTATTATATTTTTTATTTTAAGAATCACAGCATACTTTCTTATCCGTTTATAGTTACACTTTATGTTGTGGAACATGAACTGCAAAACAAGTTAATTCCTGTTTTCACTTACGTCTTATCAGCTATCGTTATCAGTTCCTCTCTAGCCTCTCTTTTTTTCTCTCTCTCTTGTCGAAAAAAAAAGTAGCAACAAAAAAAACCCACAAAAGCATAAACTCCTCTGTCCTGAAAATGTCAGCATACTTGAAATTAAAGCTTTACCTCGGACTGTTACAAAGCGCTGACGCCGGAGACTCCTTCCATTAATGCTAGATAAACCTCTACTTACAGAAAACTTCACCATATCAATGATTACACACATTTTGAATCTGTTTATCCGTAGAAACGATAACGTATTAGAACAAGTGCATTAATATAAACCTGCGACTTGCAGCTGCACTACTGTCAGAGCTGCTGTTACACCTTCTGACCAATCAGATTTGAGAATTCAACAGCACTGTGGTATAAATATGTTAAGGAACATCATATACATATCAGTTGTATTTCTTCACCATAATCACATGGGTTTGGGCTCAAATCCCATTCATGATTAACAAAAAGACGGAATAGTACAAGGGGTGTAACAGTAAGAAGATGGCGGTTGAGATATTTCATGTTTTTACTCAACTCTGTACAAACTGTCAGTTCTTTGCTAAATGATGTTTCTTGCTAAACTAAAAAGTGAATTTATACTTGTTAGAGGATCCAGTACCCTGACATTGGGCAGATTTACATGTGTGTGTGCAACAATCTATTTGTAACAACTAATTTGTGGGTTTTCTTACACTAATTACAGTTTTGCAAAATGAAAGCTTATGTGTCAGATGTAATTACTGGGTTAGCAGGGAGAGCTAGTGTTTGTTGATGTAAAATATACCTTGCCTTAGGCTTTGCAGCAAGTGTACAGAAGTGTGAGTGTGTGTGTGTGTGTGTGTGTGTGTGTGTGTGTGTGTGTGTGTGTGTTTGCGTGCATAAATATGTTGACTTAAGGGACCAACTGAACAAATTAGTGCTACACCCATGTTATAATGTTACAGCAACAAACATTACATCACCACATACATAACAGCACATCCTGAAGCGTTTTATTCCTCTTACACCTCACCGATTTTCAACAAGTTAATTTAAAAAAGAACAACACATCATATTTTTATCCATTTATAGTTATTTTTAATATTGGGAAACTAGTTAGTTCCTATTCTCACTTACTTTATAGCAGCTATAAACATTCGTTCCATCACCAGCCTCTCATTTTTCTCTCTCTTGAAGTTAATAAGACAAAAAAAACAAAAAAAAAAACATTGTCATGTTTCCGCAAAGAAGCGTAAACTCCTCTGTCCTGAAGATGTCAGAAAACTTACAGCTTTACCTCTGTCTGTTACAAAGCTCTGACACTGGAGACTCCTTCCATAAATGTTAAATAAACACCTCCTTACAGAAAACTTTACGATGTTGTTTAATAACGGCCTTTTTTAAAAATCTATTTATTATTATGTAGATCATTCACAAGTCCCTGCATGTATGAGCTGTTACTATAGAAACGATAACGTATTAGAACGTGCGCATTAATAGAAACCTGAGCTGCTCTTATGGACAAATAATCAACACCTTCTGACCAATCAGAATCGAGAACTGAACAACATTGTGGTATAACATGCGCAGTAAATTATTCTAAGAATAAATAGCTGCGCATGTAAAATATATATATATATATATATATATATATATATATATATATATATATATATATATATATATAAACACATTATGTAACCTAATTGTCATGCTTTGAAGTATTATGCATGTAACTACAGGTATAACTACTTAATTCCAGTTATTATAAGTTATCGTATACTATGTATATGATGCATTTATAATGCACTTTATTCATGGGAAGTGTTACAAGATTTTAGCAATGTCTAGGATGCTAATTTTTATGTTATCTTATTCTCTGTGAGTTATCTTAATGATTGGAAATGACATGTTCAAGGGGAGCTTTAATTGCAGCTATACAAGCAGCCTATTCATGCAGACATCTATTTTAACCTGAATTAAAATGTTACACACAGGAACACAAGTTGTCCCACTCCTCTGACAACTGCTGGGCTGACTGGCTCTTTTCTGGCTCACAGCGCTCCCCTGACATGCGATGCCTCACTCGTGAGCCACGGCCCTCCCACCCCGACCCTCTCTGCTGCACTCTATAGATAGCAATCATATGTCAGCCATCTCATCTGCTGTGTTTTTTTCTGCCATGATCACATGATACTTCCTCCCCTTACATGCCAGTCATTGCTTAACCGTTGTTTACGCTCCAATGCCGAACTCAACTTTGCAGCCTTGGTTATCCTGTTCATTTTTGATTATCGTGTTTCGCTTTTCCATTTTACATTTCGGGCTCATTTCCTTTTAGCGCCCACACTAAACAAAGGGCCCTATATTTGAGTTCTTACCTTGCTGAAATCAGGTCATTGACCTGTTTATTTTGGCTGGAGGGCATGATTTTGCAAGGACGTGCCAGTGGCTGTACCTTTGCTGCATTTCCTAGCTCCTGCTGCATGGTACTTTCTCCATTCTAGCTTAATAGATGTACCACAGAGTGAAATGATCCTGAAATGTTCCAGCCTGTTAAATAAAGCCTCTTTACCTGGTCCCTGGCTTTTGGATGGTCTCCTCTAGGCAGAGTCCTGGACTTGTTTAGATATCTCCTTTCTCTTCTGCTCTTCCAGGAAAAAGTGTATTTATATTGAGATCATGTGACACTTTAATTACACACCAATTGGTCGCTTTGGACTAATTTAGGAGTTTCACAGCAACCTTTTTATTTAATTCATTCATTTTTCTGCAGTAAGCTTTATCTTGGTCAGGGTTGCGGTGGATCTGGCACCTTTCCTGGGAACGCTGTGTGCATGGTGGGAGAATTCACCCAAAACACACACACACACACATTCACCCCTAGGGGCAATTTAACATGGCCAGTATGCCTACTGGCATGCTTTTGGGAAGTGGCGGGGAACCAGAGAAGAAACCCTCAAGGACACAGGGAGAACATGAAAAACTTCACGCAGACAATAACATGAGCTCAGTATCGAAACAGGGATGGTGGAGCTGTGGAGCAGCATCGTTACCCACTGCATTCCACCCAACTTTTACCTCTTTTATTTGTGAATACTTTTGCAAGCTATACTGCTTTTTCCTCCCACTTCAATATTATGGGCTATTTTGTCTAGATTCATGATATAAAATCTCAGTTAAGTACAATTCAGTTTCCACTACTAAATGTGAGTTTAAAAAAAGTTTAAAAGGGGGTGAATACTTGTGCAAGCTATTGTACAATACTATCTTGTACTTGTACATGTGTTCTGAGTTTAATTTCCGCCTGTCTTCCTTTTATCTTTCCAATTTTGCTTCCCTGTCCGGTTCTTCCCCTTTGCCAGAGCGTAGTGAATCTGATTAGCGAGCTCCAGGAGCAGATGTGTAGGATTCAGCAAGAGCTTTCTTGTAAGATCCAGGAGAAAAAAGCTGCAGAGATCCAGGAGGATGAAGACACTGATACTGACGCTTCACTGAACGAATCAGCTGAGGCTGAAGAAACGTCTGCGGAGGAGCAGAGCTCTGGAGATTTAGGTGCTGAGGAGCTCTGTCACTGTGGGAGAGAAAGTGTAGGCACTGAATGCACCTGATTGATTTGGAAAGCTCCATTTTCGACAGCTGGACTTTGGCCTAAAATGCGAAACCCGCTTGTAAACCTGCTGTTTGCTCGTGTGACATTTGCTGACTGATATTATTGCATAATGTTTGGCGGATCTGTGGTCAGCGCGCTTGGTGACTTGTGCTTGATGTAACATCTTAGCGTGTGTTATGGGTTTTATTTCTGTGTTATTTGTTTTGGTCTGTGGGCTGGGAATAAATCTAACACACTACATGCATGGAACTGTTTTCATTTAAGAGCTGAGTGGTTTTTACGATGCTTTGTTAAATCATTTAAAGTCACTGAATTATTTTTTTTAAACACATTTCATTTGAGCTTTTATAAACATTAAAAATACACAATAAGACCAAATGGACACACACACACACACACACACACACACACACACACACACACACACACACACACACACATTTTACAGAATGGAATAATGACTTTTATTTCATTTATGATGTGAAATAGAATTATGCATAAGCACATAATTTATTTATTAAAATATATTGGCATGTATTGATTTATTAAAATGCCCAAAAGTAAAATAATTATAAAAATGACATAACCATAACAATTATTTAAAAATTAAAATTATATACCTTACACAAACAACCATATACAGTATAATCGAGTATAAATATAAAAATACATTCATTAAATAAGAAATCTATTAAAATATATTTTTCAAGCTTTGTGACATCATATGCTGTAACTTACATAATTAATGACACTTTATTAATGGTGGTGCTGTGTAGGTTTTTTTGTGTGTGTCATCTAATACTTCTAAACAATCACCTCAGCATGGAATCACTATACTTGTTCCTCTGAGTGACTGAGTTAAACATTACTCTTCTCTTTTTTTTACAGAGCTTACTCCAGGAACTGAGGTTGCTGAAGAACAAAGTGGAGGAACTCGAGGATGAAAAGTCGCAGTATGAGAGAAAACTCAAGGCTACAAAGGTACTGCTACGGAAATGTGTATCTCCAGTTATGTACCTTGGGCCTGATTTTATTTCCCGTGAGTGAATGAATCTTCCTCTTTTCAGCACACACTTCCTATCAGGCCTCTTCGAGTTTATTTGAAAAAAAAAAATAAATAAAATAAAATAAATCCTGTCACAATCAGGGAGCCCAATAATACAAAAAAAAAAAAAAGTTTGGTAACACTTTCTGTGAATGCCATATTTCTAATGAACTATGACCACATTAAAACATGATATAATGCATTTATAAGCCATTATACACATTATTATAATTATTATTATTTTTTTTAAAATATGTCTCATTTTAATTGCAGCTCACAAATACATCTTATTAAGTATTATTATTATTATTATTATTATTATTATTATTATTATTATTATTATTAGGTTAATAATATCATATCTCTGTCCATAATCTAGACTCATAAATGAAATGCATATATAATTATTTGTTAAAAAAAATCTGTAACAAGATACATTATGCATATTGCTGATTTTTGTTAAGTCTACTTATAACTTCTTAACAATTTAAGAATGCATTAGAACTATAGCTCATAATGGGTATAAGTGCTCATAAGCGATTATGAAATTATAAAATGGAGGCACAGGAGGTCTCAGGAGTGCGTTTGTTTAATTCTTACAAATTTTCTAAAATATATGTACATCTATATATACATGGCCTTCAAAAAAGTGTCGCCAAATGTTCCATGTTTAGTAAATAAAATTAAAACTAGTCATTCTGCCAAACTAAACATTCAGCAAAACCGTCCCTCTCTGCGTGTATACCCACTTAGCTTTTCCCTTTAATCTCTCTTTTTTTTCTTATTCGCCTGTGTTTTTGGTCTCTCTGTCTTTTTTTTCTTCACTTCCTCCTTCCTTTAGCTGTCCATCTCTCATTCTCTTCACGTGCGTTACCAGTCTCTGATGACTCAGTTGTCGAGTCTGAGGCTGACGGTGGAGCAGCTGCAGGTGGAGAGGCAGCAGTGGGAGGAGCGCAGCAGGAACCTTCAGGTGCCACCTCCTCCCCTCTTCTCCCACCTCCTCCACCCAATCGCTCCTTCATGTTTACCTTTTCTTTCCTCCTCCCTCCCGAAGAACCTACACCTACACCTTCTCATGTCTTCACCTTGTCAAACCCCTCACTTTCTTACACTTTCTATCTCCTCTCCCACCTCATTCACCTTCTTCCGCCTCCATCCCCATTTCCTTTCTTGCTTATATCTCCTCTCATCTTTTCCCATCACTTCCACCACCTTGCTCCTTCACCATCACCTGTTCTTTCCTACCACCACATCCACTCCCTTTCCCACCTTCAGAACCTCATTGTTCCATCACTTCCAGCTCCTACTCTCTGCTCCCAACTCCTCCACCTCCTCACTTCCATCTGCTCTACCTCCTTCACTTCCTCACTCCTCCATCCCCTCTTCCTTTCTTGTTTTTATATCCTATCATCTCCTTCTCATTCACCTGAACTTCTGCTCCTACATTATCTTACTCTTCCAGGTCCTTACTTTCTTTGCTCCACATCCACATTCTTTCCCACCTTGTAACCTCATTTTCCCATCACTTTCGGCTCCTACCATCTAGTCCCATCTCCTCCACCTCCTCCCTCATCTCCTGTACATCCCCACTTCTCCTCACTCCATCACCCCGCTTCCTTCCTTGCTTCCTTCCTTCTGTTGACTTCATTCCCTTGCCCCTTCACTTTATTCTAACTTCTATCTCTACAGGACTCTATCTTCTACTTTTTCTACTGCTTCACTTCTTCATTGCCACTTCTTTCTTGGCTTTTCTCTTCCACCTACTTCGCCACCTCACTTCCTTACTCCTCTGTCATCATCTCCACCTCCTCGCTCCCTCACTCCAATCTTGATTTTGCTTTTAATTCCCACCTCCTCCACATAATCAGCCTCTAAGTCCAACAGGACCTCCACAGGTCTTGGGCCATTCCTTCTTTGTCTTCCATCCATAGTCTTCTAATGTACACTATATATCCAGTGTAATCTCTAAGAAAATAAAATCTCAGCAGTGGAATGGGATATTCTGCAGCACTCCATCCAATAAATTTCTATGCTGCTACAGCTGCCCTGGTAAAGTGTGCCATTTCTGTGAAGTGAAAATGTCCAAAAGTAACAACAGGTCAGCTGTTACAAGAATACAAGCAAGTAAATGAATGCAAACATGTGGAAATCACTCGCCATCTGTTGGAACAACCATTACTGAATTCCAAACTGCCTCAGGATGCAACGTTGGCACAAGACCTGTTCATCTGGAGTTAAATCACAAGGCTTTCCATGGCTAAGAAACTGCACTTAAGCCTAAGGTCACAACGCCAAACATCAGAGTGGTTAAAACTCATCCCTGGACTTTGGATGGAAATATTCAGTCATTGGAACAGTCAAAAACACTGTTTGGCAACTATTAAGTGTGCTGGATGCAAAAAAAAAAAAAAAATCACGATCTGTGCTGTTTCTTGTGATTCTTATGGAAATTCCAGAGCTCAAGAAAATTTGAGATAATTCGGTACTTCCAAATACTTTTCTATTTTTGAATGTCCCTGCGGTCTGAAAATAACCTCATCCAACATGATGAATTGGAGTGCAGCTTGCCAAGAATCAAATGAAGGGACCAACTCCCTATTAATCCTCCTTTAATTTTTGGAAGACGTACCATGGACAGGAATGAATAGGAAATTTGGAACATCAGAACTGACTTTCTTCCATCTTTCATAACCAGTATTTCAACATGCTCTTTATTTGGCCTGGTCTTTCCTCATGGCACCCCTTTAATGTGCTAATCGCCTTGAGGTAAAACATCACCACCAGTGTGTCCTTGCACAACTGTGTTATAAATACAGACATTCATCAGTAAAATGGTCGGGTGTTTTGAAGACAACTGGTTTAACTGAGGACCAGTTTGGGAAACAGTGATCCCAGTGGTGGTCTCAGCCAATTAGACAATTTCAGTTTGACCTTCTGTTTTATGAATGGTGTTTAATGGTCTTTCCATTATCCTTTATCTTATATCAGAAAACTATTCATGTCATTACCTTTGCAGACATACAGGATGATGTGAATGATAAATCTCATTTCCAGGCAGAAATCTCAGGCCTTCAGCACCTCCTGCAGTGCAAGAATGCCGAGATCGAGAACCTTCAGGCTCAGCTCCTCTCCAGATCGCCCATGTCCACAGACAGTTCAGAGAGAGGTAAGTCTACATTGCTTTTTTTTAGCATATCAAATATGATGGGATAGGAATAGGATTTATAGTGATTGGTCATAAATAACACGTTTGCTCTAATCGTACAACGCTGATCAGTGGTCCTGATCGACTGCTACTGAATACATGGCTTTTCAGCTGGTTGATTGGTTACTACTGATGAACAAGAAGTGGTAAATATGGCTGAACTAGAAACTTGTTGTCTAGAAAAAAATTTTTATGGTCAAGAAATTGTCAAGCTTATGCTACTATGAGCTGGAAGTGCAATAACAATGTGAACTGGGCAACTGTATCTATATGTCTGTCTGTACGTGTATGGAGTATGCTTTACGTAATGCCAGTGTGGACACCTGTTGGAATTAGTGTTTGTAGATGTTTATGTAGGTTTATGTCGATTGTCAGGAAGGGCTTAGGCAGGCATCATGTAGCCTTAAGAACACTGGCCTTAAAGTAAGTGAAGTGTTAAGGTAATCTGACTACTAGCAAGATTTAGTCACGTATCGAAACTAGCCATTTTATTCAAGAATAAAATGCAAGCATTGTGTAGTAAGAGTTCGAATGATGTCTGTGGTATTTGTATGATATTTATATAACAAGTGTTTGCATGGTGTTTACTGTAATTGTTTGCGTGGTGTCTAACGATAGCTCTGTATTCTCTTTCTCCTGCTCTCATCATTAGAGGAGTTATACAGGAGAAGGCTCAACACCAAACGTAAGCTTTTTAGCATATCTGATCACTAACACACACACACTCACAGAAATAGGCATGCATGCAAGACTGCTAAGCTGCTTACAAGATAGTTTTTTCCACTGTTGCTGCTCTTCCTTACTTTTTCCACACCTGATGGAATTCTGCACATCTAGAAGTGGAAGATGTGTGTTTTAGCAAATACATGCCTTCTTATAAGCCTATCATATAATAACACACTGAAGAATCTTTGTCTCCTTTGTTTACATCACATCATATACCACACTGTCTTATTCCAATCCTTTAAGAATTCTTTGGCAGGATTTGTCAGAATTCCTTCAGCAGTGGGCAGTGCTGGTCAAGAATGTCTGTGGGAGTGGACAGGATTGGTCGGAATTCTTTTGAGAGCAGAAAGGATTGGTCAGAATTCTTTCGAGGGCAGGCAGGATTGGTCAGAATTCCTTCAGGAGCAAGTGGAATTGTTCAGAATTCCTTTGAGAGTGGGCAGGATTGGTTAGAAATCCTTAAGGAGCAAGAGGTAGTGTTGAGAATTCCTTTAGAAGCAGGCAGGATTGGCCAGAATTCCTTTAAGATCAGGCAGAATTGGACAGAATTCCTTTAAGATCAGGCAGGATTGGCCAGAATTCCTTTGAAAAGGGGCAGGACTGATCAAAATTTCTTTAAGATCAGGCAGGATTGGACAGAATTCCTTTAAGATCAGACAGGATTGGACAGAATTCCTTTAAGATCAGACAGGATTGGTCACAATTCCTCTTGCAGTGAGCAGAATTGGTTAAGAGTGCCTGTGGGAGTGGGCAGGACTGGTCAGAATTCCTTTGGAATTGGGCATGATCAGCTTTACAAAACAGTCCTGCACACATCTGTTTTTCAGACCACCTTCTGAACTGGTTTAAGCAATTAAATTATCTTTATTTCACCACTGGGGTGTAGGTGCATTTACGTTTGAATTCTTATGTGGATAATCTCTATCAGGATAAAACCATGATACCAAGAGGTATAAGTCTATGGCTCAAGATTGCAGCATTTTCAAATATTATACTTCCTCAAACAAAGTGCAAGAAAACATGGAGAGTCTAAATAGGTAACAAGAAACTGGTGGGATTAATTATCTACCATGGCAACTGGCAATAAGAAGAGGAATGTGGTGAGAAAAAGGGACAAACTGTGACAGATAGGACAAGTATGGAGACAAAATCAGACAGGAATGTGACTTTGTCCCCAAATCAATCCAAACTTGTCACAGCGTCACTTTGCATCTCCTGCCTGTGTTACGTGCGTGCAAAAACAACGTGATTTTTCAAACGCAAGAAAGAAGTATGTTTCTAATGAAACCCATATGATGGTGAAAGCACACATTCACATTTGTTTTTCTGTTGTTGGTCTGGGAGATTTTTAATATATAGTAAACATGCTTGTTTCTTTTCCTTCTCTGCAGATCAGGAGCTTCTAAAATTAAAAGCCGGAATGGAATTATTGATTGCAGCCAACGATGAAAAGGTAAAGAACATTCCTGGCCTCAGAATAAAAAAAAAAAAAAAAAACATGAAAATATCTTTTGTTAGAAAATAATGATGATTATTTCCTTCTACCTAGAACCTAGAACATGTCACAGTCTAGAAAGGTCAGCTAAACTGTCTTGGTGCTTGGTTCTAAAGAAAAAAAAAAAACATGCTATTTAATGAGCCATTGGATAATTTGGTTCTTACCCTCTATAAAAGAGTTCTCTTCTGAGCCCTTTCTCATATGGAAGCACTCAGTTGTAGGGTTAACAATAGAACGATTAAGGGTTCCCCCAAAGACTGAAGAGTGTAGCACCGTAAAGGAGTCCGGTTTGTTTTAAAACTCTACAACAGATGATTTCACTTTTATAGCTGGATCCAAGTAAGACGCCTTTAGAAAGCTAGAACCGTCAATCATCTAAAGTATCCTTAATATTCTAAGTCTTCACATTACATGGTCTCAGAGTGTCGCCTCTACTTCCTCACACCACCTCATTCTAGCACGTGGAAGAGTGAATGAAAACCACTTTGAGCACACAGGACCTCCTGTTCCTGTCTGTGGACTCAGACAGCATGAGATATTTACAGAACCCCAGCTAAAACCGTTTCCTTCAGTCCACACTTAAAGGTGCAGGTCTGTGCCAAAACCCGTCATGTGTTTGCAGTAAGCGAGACGTGGCAGGGTCTGCTCTAGGGCATCGCTTCAAAAACACACCCAGTTCTCTGAACTCACTGCCAAATCTCAACTCTGCAATTTAGCCAATGTTCCATTTAACTGCTCCGCCATGTACCGCGCTCTAAACGATCAGGGGCAGGAAGATTATTTTCAGATAATCTAAAGGATTGCATAATCCTCATAAAGCACTTGGACACTTTCCATTGCTGCTAAAGTGTTGAGAGAAGCACAGGGTGCTTTCAAATTCCTTTGACAAAATGCATACGTTTAGAAAACACGGGTTCTTTGATGGTTCTTTACAAGTGCACTGGATGAGTTATGGTTCCTAAAAGGTTTAAATCCGTTTTGATATGGAAACATCCTGTTGTGCACGAAACATTAATGTGAGGAATAAAGCTCCCTGTGTTGTACTGTTTTAGGAAAATAATCAGTTTAACAGTTCGGTGCAATGAAGCACCAACCTGAAGGTGAATATTTTCCTGTAACGGCAAGTGCTTTATTTCTGTTACACCACAGCAGAGTGATATAAATTTCAATTTCTGTAAAACACAACGTATACCTTTTATCTGTTCATAGATAAATTTAACATTGTGAAATGTCCGTGAAACGAGTGGCCTCCTGTTCTCACTTACATTATAACATTACATACCTGTCTACTACCGAAAGCATAGCGTAATAATACACAAGCACATTAATATAAACCTAATATAATATAAACGACCACTACTGTCTTTGCTGTTATAGAAAATGAATCAACGTCTTTTAACCAATCAACCAAATATCATGTATTGTGACTTATAAAAACACCTCTGTATATCAGTTATATTGTCTTTAGTGTGTTATTTATTCACTTACTTACTCGCTTCATTTTTTCTGTATTTATTGCGCAGGATCGGCGTATAGAGGAGCTTTCTCTTCTCCTGAGCCATTGCAGACAGTTTCGAGATGGCAAGGCCTTGTTTCAGCGTGAGCCTCCTGAGCTATCTTACACTGGTGCTAACTCTTTAAACACGTATTATTCAGCTCTTAACCTTGAAGCACAATATTCAGTAAATATAAGTTATTTAATAACAACAGAGGACTTAATTAGTCTGGACCCACTGACGGCTTCTGGGAGTTTAAGGGGTTTAAGACAATTTACAAAAAATAAACTTTAAAGGTGCAGTTGGTGACCTTTACAAGTGTTAAACTGCATGACATAATTTTGAACTGCATAATTTATAAACTATCTTAGAGAAATACGATTAACAAGGGTGGATTCAATGGATTTGGCTAGTTTCTTCAATTCAGGCTTTTTTTTTTTTCTGGCCCTGAAATAAACTCCTTCAACAGAGCAACAGAGTTGTTAAGCCTGCCCATTTTCAATAAGTACTGCTCTCTCCCTGCAAGTGACAACAATCTCTCATACTCTTCACATGTCTGGTCATTGACATTTTTTTTTTCTCATAAAAAAAAAAAAAATCCACACCTGCTAAATTTTGCCAAAAAATATATTCAATCACCCCAAATCAAGTGGCAAAATGTGTCACGGTCTGATTAGACCAAGGTAGAACTTTTTGGGATATACGTCTACAAGATATGTTTTGTGCAAAAACAAGACAGCTTATCACCCGAAGAACACCATACCCACAATGAAGCATGGTGGTGGCAGCATCATGCTATGGAGCTGCTTCTCTTCAGCTGGGACTGGTGCTCTAGTGAAGGTAGAGGGAATCATGCATAGTTCTCCGAATACCAACCTATTTTGGCACAAAACCTGCAGGCCTCTGTTAGACAACTGAAGATGAAGAAAAAGATTCATCTTCCAGCACGATAATGACCCAAAGCACAATTCCAAGTCAACAAAGGAACAGCTTCTGAAGAGGAAGATCAGTATTTTGGGATGTCAGAGCCCAGATCTAAATCCTATCAAAAACCTGTGGGATGACATGAAGACAGCCGTGAACAGGAGATCCCTAAAGACGGACAGAGTCAAAGTCAAAGTCAAAGTCAAAGTGGAGTTTATTGTCATTTCAGCCATATACAAGTACATAGTGAAACGAAACAACGTTAAAAAGTCGGCCTGAGTACAAAAAAAGCACCATTTTGTATCCGGAGTGGCCGCTGCGTGCTACTGCCGCGCCGCCATCTTGGATCTCATTACACTGAACATTACACACCGCTCCTTTAATTCAGCAATTAATGTACATCATGCAAATTGTTGAATGCTTTGTGCTTTGAAGAGGTCAAAACATGGCAACTACAATTGTATTACACTGTATGATTTGTATGATTTTATTGACTTTTTAAATCTTTTTGCTAATAATCCTCAGAGACGGCAGTGTCACAAGGCAGCAGTGAAGAAGAAGAGCAGAGTGCAGCAGTGAAGACAAAAGCTCTCGCTATCAAAGCTCACTCAGAGGTATGATGTATACTTTGCTTATGGTTACAGGGAAATGCTTCATTTTCTGTTGCCATGTTCACAACCTAATGCTTATTTATCGGTCTGGTTTTAGATGATGTCTGGTGCATCCTCTCCGCTTCTCGCATCCGGAAAATCTGATCAAAAGGAAACAGAATCCAGGTATGACACTTTCTAGCTCTCCTATTGCTAATACCGAGTGTTCATTACCGACACGAAGACGTTGCTTTGTTGTCTCAGGTCACAGCCGAGAAATCTGTCCAGCAGCCAGGAAGATCTGAAAAGCGAAGCAGCACAAAAGGTTTGTCTTTTCACGCACAAGAAATTACACTGAAAAGCGCCGAATGTGATTTTTTTACATAGAAATTAGAAGCTGCCTCCTGCTTTCTGGAAAACCTTTTTAAAAAGAACAGCATAGTCATGAACGCTAGACTTAAAGGAATGCTCTAACATTGTTTAACCCAATCTCCATCCGTTGTATCGTTATTGTATGTGTGATTACCACAGACTGGAAGTTGGACTGTGTAATCATTGACTTGGTGAAGGCTCCTGTAAGGAGATGTTTATTTTTACTTGTTCATCTTCAGGACAGACGAGTTTATGCTTTGTGGTTTCTCGGTAACATAACAAGCTGCGTTTTTTTTGTCTCATGAACACCAAGAGGAAGAAAAAAAGAGATGCTGGTGAGGGAACGACTGTTTATAGCTGCTATAGCGTAAGTGAGAACAGGAACTAACTTGTTTCACAGACGTTCTGTTTAAATTGAACTACAAGAGTGAGTCAAATGGAAACCTTAAAAAATGCAACATTTTTGTTTCATTTGTTTATTTATTTTTGTCTAGAGGAATCTGGACACTTGTTGTGCTAGAACACTTGTATTAAACAAAATGGAGAATATTTAAAAAAAAAACAAAAAAAAAAACAATGCAAAAAAAGGGTTTTCACTTGACCCAATCTCGTATAAACAGAGAAAAATATATGACGTCATTCTTTAACGAATAAAAATCTTAATAGTTGACGAATTTCTGTGGTAGAAGAGGAATAAAACACTTCAGGACACTTTGTCTCAGGCAGCATCACACCAGTCCAACATTGATTATTTTCCTATGACAGCATGGCCCCAAGTGCTTCATTCCTTACATGAGTGCTGGGAAATATGTAGAACTTCTTGTCTGTAGTAATCACACATTGTATGCTACACACAATGGATCGAAGAAAGTAAGCAGTCAGCATCCAGCAGAGTCTGGAAGTTCCTCATCTTCCTATCATACCTGATTGAACTTATCATGTCACCATAATCGGCACGTGACTTATTGGGAACACTAATGCTTTAACTTCTTAGTAAGAATATTGAAATCCTGATGTGGTTCAGGGAGCAAGTCACCAAGTGATGATTGTGTAATTGACTAAGTGATGATTGTATAATTCACCAAGTGATGATTGTGTAATTGACTAAGTGATGATTGTGTAATTGACTAAGTGATGATTGTGTAATTGACTAAGTGATGATTGTGTAATTGACTAAGTGATGATTGTGTAATTGACTAAGTGATGATTGTGTAATTGACTAAGTGATGACTGTGATGTATTTTTGAACTGTGGTGCTTGTATAAAGGTTTAAATAGTCAATAGCTATAATTCCCTCTTTTCTTTCTAATCTAATTATACTTCTGATCTCGTTTCAATCCTGTAGTCTGTGATCGGGACTCCTGTAGAACCCGCTTGCTCAGACGAGGTACGCTGATGCCACTGACACTGATTAAATCTCAACCCAACTATCAAATGAATCAAATGGAAGATATTCAAATGAATTCATGTCTCACTCAGATGAGAATGTCAGTGCCATCAGATAAACTCTCTCAGGATTACTGTTCATTTTCTGCTTTCTCCCACAAACAGGGTTCTCCGTCCAAACCGGAGAACGGGAAATGCATCCTGATAGACGGTAATAAATGCGACGGCTCAGAGTCGAGGTCTCAAGAAGGCAGCCAGGACGGAGACATTAACCAGAGTATGAGCTTATATCACTCTTCTAGACCATCTGCTGTTTTATCTGTCTTGGGTCTAAATCATGCTTTTTAATTACTGTATCATGGAAACATCAGCCAGACAGACAGACGGATAGATAGATGGATGGATAGATAGATGGATTAATAGATGGATAGACAGATAGATATTTTCTGCTTTGGCTAACATAGAAACAGCCACACAATGTTTTTCTATTTTCCTCTTTAATTATTACTTTTGATTGTTGCTCTTATTTTTGTTTTTTCATTTATTTATTTATTTTTTTTCACTGATGAGGTCACTGGTGTTGTAACATAAAGGCTAAAATTTAGATAATTATTTAATTAGATAATTGGATAACGTCATATGAAGAAGGGTTTTGTTTCATGAACCAGAAATGCACATTTTTTGGTTGCTCTTTATGTTTGTTTGTTTGTTCTTTTTTTATTGTTCGTTTTTCGAACTTAACATTGATAATGACAAAATAAGTGCTCATATAAAAAAAAACAAATAAATAAATTACTAACATTAAAACAAACCAAAAAAGATGATTTAATTCTTTATTTTAGAATACATTACGTCATGCAATACTAATAAAAGAAAAAAAAAACAATAAGTCAATCAACAAATAAATAACTGATTAAATAAGAATAATAAAGCAAGTTTAACAACCAAACAAACAAACAAATAAATAAACGAATAAATAAACATAAGGAATAACCTCTCTTCTCTTCTCTTCTCTTCTCTTCTCTTCTCTTCTCTTCTCTTCTCTTCTCTTCTCTTCT
>CM040980.1:28195966-28209072 GCA_022985145.1 Pangasius djambal | reverse complement strand
TCTCCTCTCCTCTCCTCTCCTCTCCTCTCCTCTCCTCTCCTCTCCTCATCGGGTAAATGAAAGCCACTTGTTGCTCCACACTAAGATTGATGTCTGTCTTTGATCAGGGGGTGTAGTTGGGGGTTTTATGTGGAGCCTGAGTTTTTCTTTACTATCTCTCCTTCTCTGTCTGTCTGGGGAATTGGACCTGTGGCTTCAGCTGTGTTTTAGCTTTAACTCAGCCCAGATGTTTGCACATGTGTCAGTGTTCAGATCAAAGAGCAGCTTTTGCTCCGGAAACCGCATGCTATCAGGTGTAATTTCTTCTTCCGCTTTACTTAGAAGACCTTCTGGTCTTCTAAAGTCTTATTTTATTGTGTTTAAATTGTGGTTTCCTCATGCATCATATATATATATATATATATATATATATATATATATATATATATATATATATATATATATATATATTAATATATAACCACAGCAATGGTTTCTTGAATCTGATTGGTCAGAAGGTGCTTGCTATTAATGTTATAGTTTCTGTAATAATAACTCATTCACAGAGACATATATGGTGGACGATCTACATAAACGAATTAAAAACGTGTGTAATCGTTGATATGATGACGTTTTCTGCAAAAAGATGTTCCTTTAACATTTATGGAAGGAGTCTCCAGTGTCAGTGCTTTGTAAAGGGTAAGGTAGAGGGTAAGGGTAGTTTTCCGAAATCTTCATGACAGAGGAGTTTACGCTTTTTTTTTTTGTTGGGATTTCTGGGTAACATGACAAGCTGCGTTTTTCTGTCTTGTTATCTTCGAAAGAGAGAAAAAAACAGAGGCCGGTGAGGAAACGACTGTTTATAGCTGCTATGTGACATAAGAGAGAAAAAGAGAGCGAGAAACTGGATAAAAATTATAATGCGTTGTTTGTTATAATAATAACTAAAACAGCTGTAATTGTTGCCAAATTGCTGAGGTATAAAAGGAATAAAACACTTCAGGGCATGATGTTATAGGGGTATAATCCACTACGTTGTGGATTGTTTTCACGTATTTACACGTTTTCATCTAATGGGAAGACAGACACTTTTATTTTATGTAAGTGAGACCAAAGGGCTTACCAGAGGATCTGCGGTGTATCATTTAAAAGATTTAACGGAGCACAAACCTACTATTACTGTTATTATATTTAATTTATGCTGTAATAAAAGCACAGACTCATTTACATTCCCCATAATTTTACCTCAGCAATTTCCCTGCTATTTTTGAAATTCTGGGAAGACGTACCGAGTACATTTAATATTCCATAACACGCCTAGCCCGAGAACTATTCCATAACAGAACGAGCCTCACTGATAGTCGCACCTCATTTCTTTGTGAACTCAGCGTCAATATGCGAAATAAGAAACGTTCTGTGCTGTAGATTGCCTTTCTGTGATTACACCCAAGCCACTCCATGTGTTTTGTTTCTTTTCCCACAGGAAAGGCGGAGAGAGCGGAAGACCCGAGCGCTCGCGATCCTTCACCCACGTCGTCTGGTGTGGATTCAGGAGAACATTCGCCCGTCTCGCAGGAAAACCTGAAGAACAACAAGAGCATACGCAAACTCTGGGGGAAGTGAGTATGGATCTGTGGCTCTGCATGCCTTCTTCTAAATGAACCCTATAACCTGCTCGGGTCAGAGGATTCCATTGAAGTGTAAGTCAAATGAAAACCTATGTTTTTTTTTTGTTTTTTTTTTTTGCATTGTTTACACAAAAGTATATGATTTTTCTACATGATCTCCATTTCGTTCAATGCGAGTGTCCAGATTGCTCTAGGAAAAAAAAAATCTATTAAATTTGAATTTATGTCGCACTTTTAAGATTTTCATTTGACTCACCCTCATATTTAAAAAAATGGACAAATACTTCAAGCCTGATATATATTTTGTGGGTGGTTTAGATACAGAGGCCCTGAAAGGTAATGTGAAAGATAAATAAGCAAGTAAGTAAATAAGTAAATAAGTAAATAAATAAATACATAAACACATACACACACAGAAAGATAACTAAATTTTTAAAACTAAAAATAACTAAATGCAGCTCTGACCCCCACCAAGAAAAGCAGAAAGAATAATAAATAATAAATAAATAATAATAAATAATAAATCAATGAATGTTTTCTACAAAGGGTTAGAAGAGAAAAAAAATGAATGAGTCAGCCCTTGTGGTTGAAATTGCTAGCCAGTCAGTCTATTTTTTTATTATTATTATTATTATTTATTTTATTTTTTTTACCTTTTAGACATTTCCAGTGAAAACAAACAAACAAACAAACAAATAAATACACTGAAAGTGGATTTTCTGAATGCTAAAATTATCAGTGTGATGCTGTAAATATACATCTTTAACTTTTTTTTTTTTAATGTAACGCGAGAATAAAAAAATAAAGTGGAAATAAAGTGGGAATTTTAATTTTAATTCATGGTTTCTGTATTCGGGATCATTTTAACCTAAGACTAATAAACAAGAAATAAAACTATATATTTTTAAAAATATATATTTCTGTACATACAAAACAAAATGTCATTTAGCCACTTCCTTATGACCTCATCATGTCACCATTAATTAAGATGAAGATATTGTAATATGTGACATAACATTGATTTTAAGAAGTGAACACAACAGGAGTCTGTGTCTAGGATCAGGAGGACACAGTCGGGGGGTCTGGGGCCGGCCGATGATCTGGAGCCCACTGAGTTTAGGAGAGGAGGATTTAGAGCCACAGCTGGACCACGACTGGCTCGAACCCCCGACTCGGCTCGCTCCGTCCGGTAGGAGTCCAGATCTGACTTCTTTTCTTCACTTGGTACATATTTAAACCAAATAATGTGTCAAGATTAGTCCCACATAATGAATATTTCTTATAAGCAAACTGTGACTCCTAATATTTTACACTATCATACGTATGCTCTTAACGCGCTGTGGTGAAAATGAAAACAAATCCCTGGTCCTACTTGCTGAGTAAATGCTCTTTAGGTTATTCTTTTGCTCCATCACTCCTCAGAGACATGACGGTCCCGTTCCCCAACTGGACCACCGAGCAGGTGTGTGGTTGGCTGGAGGACTGCGGACTCGGTCAGTACGTCAACCTGGCGCGTCAGTGGGTGATCAGCGGGCAGACGCTGCTCTCCGCCACGCCGCAGGAATTCGAGAAGGTTTCATTTTTCTTTAAAGTCGCCTCACGAGCTTATATTGCAAGGCGCAAACGATTAAAATGTAATGCTAGGTTAGACTTTATTACAAAACTGAGGTAACATTATGCATGGCTGTTTTTAACTAATCGCCACTTATAAAACAGTTAGTTCTGATCCACTAATTTGATTGGTTGAGCGGTGTTCAAGAACGCCTATGTTTGCTATAACCGTACTGGGATCTTTCGCTGTGTGTATCCCTCCTCTTGTCTGTGTTTGCCACGTAAATTTCCACTTCCTAGTTCGGAACCGTTACTATACTAGAGTTCTCATCGGCGGACATCGCAAGCGGTACTTTTCAGGAATATAACTTTTGAGCTAAAATATAAACACTCATCAGCTGAAGATGAAAAGGATGAAGGGAAGCCGATTTCACCTTAAGCACCTTCAAAGGCAATGTTCAAATCAGTGTGAGCTAGCTACCCTGCTAGCTGACGTGCTGTAAAGAGCGTGTAGCTACTTCAGGATCTATTGCCACTAGCGGAGCAAAAATAAACAAAAAAAAAGGTTTGAGCATATTTTCTCCGAAACGTCAGTTAGTCGATATTAATTTCTTGCTAACAGAACTGTCGTATAAAAGCAACATTGCAGGAGCGAGTGCTGTTATACTGAACGTGGTGGTGATTACCTACGACCGAATCACAGCCGTGCCGAGCTTCAGTGTAACCGCATTCTAACCACGTTTCTTAAGTATAATTTGAATGATTGTTACAGGAGATGGGCATCAAACATCCGCTACACAGAAAGAAACTGCAGCTGGCTCTCAGGTCATTCAACAACAAGGCGATGGAGAAATCCTCTGAGCTCGATCACATCTGGGTCACACGTAGGTACTTTTGTACCGTTGTTAATTACGGTAATTCGCCGAGGTTTTTGTTTAGTATGAACTCGTATATAATATTTCACTCTGAATACTCACATATTTCTTAAAATACTGAAATTCTAAAAAACATATTAGCAATTATTTACTACTTACTTGCTATAACTGTTGACGTTTTGGCTCTGAAGACTTTTTCAGGCTTCATGCTCGATGTTATTTATTTATTTATTTATTTATTTATTTATTTATTTATTGCTTTTTCCAGTTATTTTTTCTTCTATATTTTTCTTCAGTCATGTCTTTGTATGTTTCCCTCTCCTTAAACACACTGACACCTTTTTTTAAGTTCCTTCTCCAGCTCTCTGAAAGGTCAATATTTTCCGTGTTAGTGTGTGTGAGAGCTGTTTTACTGACTGCTCGCAGCAAAGTCTGAGAACTTCTGATGTCTTAAATAATATTGAAGAAAAGAGAACAGGTTTGTAAGCGTGTGCTTCCTCTCAGGCTGGCTGGATGACATCGGCTTACCTCAGTATAAAGACCAGTTCCATGAGAGCAGGGTGGATGGCCGGGTGCTCCAGTATCTCACAGTCGTAAGTCCAGTAACCGAGCAACATGACCGTAACCGATGCTAACATGACGCAACCTTCTATCTTCTAAACGCTGCTTTCTTCATCATCCTCTCACAGAACGACCTTCTGTTCCTGAAGGTCACCAGTCAGCTCCATCATCTGAGCATCAAGTGTGCCATCCACGTCCTCCACGCCAACAAGTTCAACCCGCACTGCCTGAGGCGCAGACCAGGAGACGAGGTGTGTGTTCACCGTCCAAATGACATCCACTGACGGTCCAGAGAAAGGAAATGATGGAGGGAATAACAAACAGCGTAATTCTAAATAAATGCCAATCTATATTTCTCCTGTTATTTGCGGTTACACGAGAAGAAATACACGATATAAATGAATACAGGGAAGGCTAAAATTAAAAAAAAAAACTTCTTCTTCTTCTTCTTCTTCTTCTTCTTCTTCTTCTTCTATTTGTATAAAAGAAACCTCATACAATATTATTCAGATGAACCTCTCAATTGGATAAACCACTAAAAACATGTATATAATGTTTCTTACTTCTTTCATTTATTCTTCTTTATCGTCAAGTTTGTAATTATTGGCACCCTTCAAGAAAAGGTATACAGAAAAAAAAGTATACAGTGTATATATAGTTTGTTTGTTTATACTCACATAAGGTTTGTTATACTAACATAAGGGAAATTCATGGACACATAAAGAAAGATTCAGTTTAGTTTAGTTTTATTCCATACATACGGAACATGAGGTAACTTGGTTTTATTCTTTTCTTCTCTTTTCTTTGACCAAATTAAGAATTAAATAATATTCACTCATGTGAAACCCTGCCAGGCAGGTCTGTAGTTAACTCCATAATTATTGACATCCTTCGAGAAATAGGGAGCAATTATTTGTGCACAATAAGCATCATGCACCATTTTTAAAACGTTTCCACTCACACAGCTAAAGAAACTACTGAGGGGGGAAAAAAGAAAAAAACAACAACACTGTTCTATGACCTTTCAGTTAAATAATAGTATTTTTTTTTCTAATTTGAATTATCCTTTTTTCAAATTACCCTTGGAATCAATAAAGTGTTATCTTTCTCTTTTTTTGTCAAAAACATTTGAAGGAAACTCACTAGCCCTAAAACAAGATCTTTTTTATTTTTATTAAACTTGTATTTAGTATCATTATGCCTTTGTCCAGATATGAGGTTGCGTATCTGTGTGTTTGCGTCTGATTCCCTCAGAATAAAACCTCTCCGTCTGAGGTGGTGCAGTGGTCTAATCACCGCGTGATGGAGTGGCTGCGCTCGGTGGACTTGGCTGAGTACGCTCCTAATCTCAGAGGCAGCGGCGTTCACGGAGGCCTCATAGTGAGTCACGCAGAAAAAAGAAAAACACTCGAAACATTTATTATGTTCTGTTCAGTATTTAGCAACGGAGCTCCCACTGAGCCAAGCTAACACGTATGAGCTCATAACAATACGACTACTGTACGTTTTAAAGCAAATAAATCAATACAACCTCATGTCAATCATTAGAAATATAAACAGGTATGAGTCTGTGTTCAGACCAGAATAATCTGAATATGAAAAATCCTAATTGCTGTTTAAAGTCCGATGGGTTTGATGTGACAAGAACATAAAGGATCAACTCATCAATCACCTAGTGATGTATTGACTAGTGTTGCATGATCATTCCTCGCCTTCTAAACAGTTAAAGAACACTCAGTGTCACGCTGTTATAGGAAAATAATCAACACTGTTATTCGGTGTGGTGTGATGAAGCCGAGTCTCTGTTAACACCCTGAACGTGATTACTTTCCTATAAATGCCATATTCAATTTTCTGAAAATGTCAATTTACATCAACATCTTTCTGCTGTGGTATGAATTTGTTTACATGTTTACTTCTGCGGTTTATTTTGAACAACACATTTTGTTTTTGTGGGATTCTTCAGATCCTGGAGCCGCGGTTTACCTCCGAGACGTTGGCCATGTTACTGAACATCCCTCCTCAGAAGACCCTGCTCAGGCGCCATTTAACCACCAACTTCAACAGTCTGGTGGGAGCTCAGGCTCAGCAGGAGAAACGCGAGTACGCCAACGCCAGCGGGCACCCGCCGCTCACCACCACTGCTAAAGTCCGGGTACGACATCAGACACAATCATTTATAGGACTTCTGTCTAACTGCTGTAAAGTGAATTCTCAGTTCACACAGGAATAACGAAAGGGGAAGAAATAGTATTAGTATCGATAGTATTGATAGATGCACACTACTGTACTCAATAGTACATCTAACTAGTAAGCTTAATAAGGCAACTGTGTTAACAGAATGCTACTGTAACATGCTATGTAGTGTGGTAGTACATCAGTTTGGTGGTAAAGCTGCTAAATGCTTAGCTAACTGGCTAAATCCGTAGTGTGTAAGAGCAAGCGTACTACCTTATATTACTCAGTGCAGTAGTATGCAATTTTGGACAAAATGAAGAACAACATGAAGAAGGCAAAGAAAAAAAAAACATTGAAATGATCAAATACAAAATAACAATAAAAATGATCGTTTAAATGAACAAAATCAAAATAACGTCAGCTCAAAAGTTAGCATCCCCCTGTTCTTAAGTTAAAAAAATAAAACACTCATTCTGTTAAAGGAAATGAATTAGTGACAGGCTGGAGTGATAATGTGGAGTTACTGTTACCGTCCCAAAGCTGATTATTTTCCTATAACAGCACGCCCCTAAGTGTTTTATACCTCTAATATCACAGTGATTTGCCAACAACTTTGTCAAATACAAATAAAACATTTTTAAATCCATTTAAAATCTGTTATTATCAGTCTTTAAGTGGAGTGCCCACTGCACCACTCCCTGTGAACGAGTTGTTATTATAAATAATATAAACTAATATACTTTATTCATATATAATTAAACAACTATATTAAATATAGTTGTTACTACAATTAATATAAACTTGTGCCCATGGCTATCACCCATACCTACGTTTAACTGGTGAATTTCTGGAAACACATTTACAATTCGCCATGCGAATCCTGTAGCTCCGATTTCGTGTACTTTCTCTAAACTGTTGCTTAACGTCATGCATTTTCTTCTCCTTTCCCATCGTTCTCGATCTCAGCCAAAGAAGCTCGGCTTCACAAACTTCAGCCACCTGAGGAAGAGGAGGCCCGATGATTCAGCGGACTATATTTGCCCAGTAGAAATGGGAAACTCGCCGGTTTTGAATGGTACGGCCCTCCAGCTCTAGCAAAGCTTCAGTGCTTCTCTAGCTTCCTGCTTCTCCTGGACTCGGGTAGACCGGATCAGAACGAGATCAAGTGATCATTGAAGTCCTGATCTTCCCTCGACAATCTCTCTTACTGTGATTGGTTTGTTCGTCTTCTCCACTCGGATGGTCTGCACAGCTGTAGCCCTCGCCCCGGACTGGAGGATTCCCGCTCATTCATCTGGACATTATTTCGTTATACGCCTTTTTTTTTTTTTTTTTTTTTTGCACCATGCTGGTGCAGTGCTTCATCGCCACCCCTACAATTCTGAATCATCAATGCTAAATGCTTTACATAATGAATAAACCAGTCAATTAATGTCTCTTCACTCTTTGTTTTTATGCCTAAATATTTTTTCCTGTATATTTATTTTCTGCATTGATAACTTCATAATCAGAATTATTGCTTACACTACAGACAAATACTTATGTGCAAGGAATACAAAAATGGAAATTTGACTCAATCTGGTGTTTGGAGATTATGTGTCTAATGGCTGGTAATGTTTGTGCAACACTGCCATCAAGTGGTGAAAAGTGTATATAAGCTATTTAAAGATATTTAAAAAGGTTTTACACACACACACACACACACACACACACACACACTGCCAGTAAAGAACGATAACGACTGTGATTCGACGTTGGTGAGCGGGTAAAGAGGGGATTAGTCAGAGAAACAAGAATCAACCAAGACGCCAACAGTTTACAGAACAGTAAAATTAGAATCTAGACATCAACTCATTTAAGCTAAATTGTGTGGAATTAATTAGTCAATTAGTAAAAGGTCTTATATTGGATCTAAAAAAGGTTGGATTTTTAGTTACTTTGTTGGAATTTCATGAAGGTATGGATACCAGTCCGAGGTTGATTATTTACCAATAACAGCACATCCTAAAGTGTTTTATTCCTCTTATACCGCAGCAGTTTGCTAGCAATTTGTTGACAAACTTTTTTGGCTTATTATAGACAAAAAATCAGCTTGATTTTTTTCACCACATCAGTACTCTTCTAAATCTGTTCATGTGGAATTTGATGAAGGAAGATGGGATTAGTGCTTTTGAAGAATTTGGATCAGCCAGGAGGAGGCAGTCTTTATCTAGAATTTAATAACTGACTGCCAAAGACTTGGGCTAAGAAGACTTAGGTTTTATGCAATATACTTATATTGTATTTTATTATAAATAGAGAGAAGTATCCTTTTTTTTTTAAATATCTTGTAGCATACACACACACACACACACACACACACAAATACACAGTGAACAGCCATAACTTTAAAACCACCTGCCTAATATTGTGTAGGTCACCCTTGTGCCACCAAAACAAGGCATGGACTCCACAAGACCTCTGAAGGTGTGCTGTGGTTTCTGGCACCAAGACGTTACCAGCAGAGCCTGTAAGTCCTGTAAGTTGTGAGGTGGAGCCTTCATAGATCGGACCTGTTTGTCCAGCACGTCCCACAGATGCTCGATCGGATTGAGATCTGGGGAATTTGGAGGCCAAGTCAACACCTTGAACTCTTTGTCATATTCCTCAAACCGTTCCTGAAGAATTTTTGCAGTGTGTCAGGGCGCATTATCCTGCTGAAAGACGCCACTGCCATTAGGGAATACCGGGAATACTTCAACAAAGTACACCCACATGAATGCTAAGACCCGAGGTTTCCCAGCAGAACATTGCCCAGACCATCACACTGCCTCCGCCGGCTTGGCTTCTTCCCACAGTGCATCCTGGTGCCATCTCTTCCCCAGGTAAGCGACGCACACACACCCGTCCGTTCACATGATGTAAAAGAAAAGGTGATTCGTCAGACCAGGCCGCCTTCTTCCATTGCTCCGTGGTCCAGTTCTCATGCTCACTTTCAGCAGGTTGCAGCATGGGCACTCTGGTTCGTCTGCAGCTACGCAGCTCCATACGCAGCAAGCTGTGTGTTCTGACACCTTTTTTCAATAAATGAATAAAAATCACTGACAAAAAGATTAATAAATCATATCCAGACGGAAGCTGAGGTCAGATAATTTACTCTTCAAATAACTTTTCTCTCTTCCATCTTCTCAGATAAGCAATTAGAGAATATGTTTTATGTTGTTCCTTTTATGTAGGCTTAATGCTTGTATAAATAAATAAATAAATAAATAAATACATAGGCAGCATTTTTTCAGTACATCATGCTATGTAATTTCTAGAATGTACTCTGATGCTCATTGAGTGGCACTTTAACGGCTCTTATTTACGACAGCCGTCCGACATAAAGAGACCGCAGGAAGTTGCACTGCTCAGGAAACTTGCGGATGAATGACACACACTTCAACGCACGCCCTGACACACACTCTGCACGCCGATACCTATTGTTTTAATTAACTGAAAGCCGCTGTGACGTTTATTAGTTGTGAAGTTGTTAATGGCTGTGGAGAGTGCAGAGAAAATGTACGTAAAATAGCAGTGCTGTGTTTATAGAAGTAATTTATTGCTGCGTCGCTAATGATTATATACAATGATTATTATTATTCCTCTACGGAAGCGGTGCATTCTGGCTGATTAATAACAAACGCAGTAATACAGGGAGATCTACTCGGCGCCAAAATAACTCTGCTGTGTACAAGCCTTTGTGCTTTAGTGGATAATTAGTTTGTTTAGTCAATTATGCCACTGCTATATATACACTGCATTTCGCAAATTAATAAAAGCTTGCATTTCATTTGCGCTGCAAAAAGCCTTTAAATTCATTTTTATGTTGGTTTGTTTGTGGCAAATGTGCGAGTAGGTGAGAGTAAAATAACATAAGATAATAATAATAAAAATAATAGGAGTAATAATAAGATAAATGTATAAATCCGCTAAAATAAGGGACGCGAATATACTTTTATTAAAATATTATTTTAATAAAATTAATAAATATTTTAATTGTAAACAAATTTAAAGTTCTACAAAAGAAATGAAAGGAATAAACAGTTTTCTGTGATAAAAATTGTAGTGTTTTTATTTGTAAAGTTTTACTTTTGTTCATTTTCTTTTATATATAAAGTGCATTAAATGTTTCAAATTTAATCGTTAAAAAAAATCGCCATTTATTGGTTATTTCATGTTACTTTATTGTAAATTGTAGCCAATTTTATTCTTATGATGGGAAAATATATTGTGTATTCATTTATTTTTATTTTATTTTCACAGTAATTAACTTTCACCTGGGATATGTACATTAATAATAATAATAATAATAATAATAATAATAATAATAATAATAATAATAATAATAACATGAAACCAAAGTGTTGAAAATCACTACTTAAAAAACGGCCACCGTTTTGACTGTGTGTGTGTGTGTGTGTGTGTGTGTGTGTGTCAGTGTTACTGCAGTGTAACTGCCATGACAAATGCTGCATTTGACTAAAGGTCATAACTATAATTTCGGAAAAGCAAAAGAAAACGCCCCTCAACTCGGAATTCCTACCTGGGAAATCTCAGGACGGTGTTCTAAACTGTGAGCTCCGCAAGTAACGTCAAGTCAAGATGGCCACTCGTGGCCTTTATTCCGAGTTTCAGCTTCCCATTTAAAGTGAATACAGTAAAAGTAATGGCACCCTGACAATGACATCCCATTGTGTATCTTTCTCTTCTGTCAGAGCAGTTAGTCTGCCTTTCCGTTCAAACCAGTCCTGATGGGAAGTGATGGAAAGGGCTTCAGGGTGATGTGGCGTGCTGCAGCGGAAATTCTTTCTGATTTCTGAGACAACTGCCTGTCAGGTGTGGTTAGGAGGCGAGGATGTGACAATGCGCTGTCCTTTTCACAGCCTGTGAGACGCCGTGTGAGGGGTAAATGTATATTTTTAACAAACAAACAAACAGATAAACAAACAAACAAAAACTACAATTTGATTACCATATAATAATGAAGAAATATTTATTCAATTATATATTTGTTTGTTTGTATGTTCTGATTTTCAGTTCCATACAATAACTACCGTACTAATTATTCTATAATAACTATATTATTTACATAACATTTATTTGTTTACTTATAATAAATCTAAAACGTGGAATATCGTGAAACGTGTGTCATTCTAGGTGTAGATTTTTGTATGTCCTGTGAGCCTGAAGAACTGAAAAAATGAATGAAATGAATCTGTCATATGAATTTGTCAGACGTTTTGGCTAGCTGTCTTTAATGAGCTTTTGAAATGTGTATTTTTGTGAAATGTAACGACAAAAACACAATGTCATCACACAACGTCCATGTTGGTCGAGCTGTACCGTGCATGCTATGTGTGATTTTTCTTCATCATCCTATCATGATGAGCAGAAACAGAAATGATTGCTGTCCAAACACTGAGCTATATTGAGAAATATTTCAGCCAGCACAACTGCACCTACAGTGTTATGTTTCACAGAACAGAGTGAGGACATAAATGATAAGCAGTGGCTTTGAATTGGTGTTTAAACATGCAGTAAACAATGTGTCAGCAAATAACCAAAAAAAATAAACCCCTAAAATCATACAGTCTTCCTGGCAGAACCTTTGGATTCGTCGAAAAAACAATCACGGAGGAAACAGCTTTAGCTCGTCACCTCACGCTGGCCTTCTGAGAAACATACTCCTGAACACTTCAGAAGTCTCAGCGAGCTCACTTGCCACCTCCGTGCTTGTAAAAAATCCCACAGCGGGAGCGTGCAGCTGTAGAGAAAAGGGTCTTTATCCAGCGTGCCAGGCTGCAGATCCCAGCGGCGGGAGCGGTGCTGACGGGGCTGGCATCGCCCATCGTCCTGGAGCGAGCCCGGTCAGCGAACACACACTCTGTTATGATGACCTCTCACCCGTGTTTACGCAGCTGTGCCATCGTACATGACGTCCTTCCTTATTGGACAGAGCTGCCTGGGGTGAGGTAACAGGTTTTATTTATATTTCAATCAGGCAGCCGGGTGATGAATGAAGGAATAAGGAGGTTTGGCCAGAGATCATATGAAGTGGGTGTTTGGATACATAAATCTGTTCAGTTTGCCATCTGCACGCTACATTTCGCTACATAAACTGGCACAGTGGGAAAAAGTCGTAACATTTTGACCTCATCTTGCGTTGACCGTTTGCCTTTTTTTCCCGCAACTTCATTAGTCAATAAAATCACGCAATCACTCAAAATCATTCCTATTAATTCTTCATGAGACTTAGATGACTGTTTATGTAAATATTCTTGGCATATATATTATACTGTATATGATGTGCTGC
>CM040980.1:28114459-28192475 GCA_022985145.1 Pangasius djambal | reverse complement strand
CTGAAGTCTGGAGCCCATGTTCTCAAAACTCAAATTCTGAGTTTCCTCCCTGGAGATGCTTTGCCAGGCCTTCACTGCAGCCACCTTCAGTTGCTGCTTGTTTGTGGGTCTTTCTGCCTTCAGTCTTGTCTTCAGTAAGTGAAAAGCAGCTCTATTGGGTTGAGATCAGGCGACTGACTTGGCCATTGAAGAATATTCCTTTTCTTTGCCTTCAAAAAGTCTTGAGGTGCTTTCGCAGTATGTTTAGGGTCGTTATCCACCTGCACTGTGAAGCGGCGTCCTATCGGTTTTGTAGCATTTGGCTGAATGTGAGCAGAGAGTAAAGCCCTATACACCTCAGAATTCATCTTGCTACTTCTGCCAGCAGTCACATCATCAATAAACAGCAGTGAGCCCGTTCCATTGGCAGCCATACATGCCCATGCCATAACACTGCCTCCACCATGTTTGACACATGAAGTGGAATACTTTGGATCATGAGCTGTTCCTTTTTTCCTTTCCATCATTCTGGTACAAGTTAATCTTGGTCTCATCAGTCCAAAGAATCTTATTCCAGAACATGGGAGGCTTTTTTAGATGTTTTCTGGCAAAGTCTAGTCTGGCTTTCCTGTTCTTGAATGTTACCAGTGGTTTGCATCTTGAGGTAAACCGTCTGTATTTACATTCATGAAGGCGTCTCTTGATTGTAGATTTTGACAATGATACACCGACCTTCTCCAGAGTATTCTTGACTTCTGTTGATGTTGTGAAGAGGTTTTTCTTCACCAAGGAAAGGATTCTGTGATCATCCACTTTATTTGTCTTCCGTGGTCTTCCAGGCCTTTCGATGTTGCTGAGCTCACCAGTGCTTTCTTTCTTTTTAAGAATGTACCAAATTGTTGATTTGGCCACTCTTAAAGTTTTTTCTATCTCTCTGATAGGTCTCTTTTGTTTTTTCAGCCTAATGATGGCCTCCTTTCACTTGCATTGAGATCTCCTTGGACTTCATATTGGTAGCTCTAGTCGAACTGCTGACAAATGCCAACTCAATACCTGATATCAACTCCAGACCTTTTATCTGCTTCGTTTGTCTTGAAGTAACGAGGGAATGGACCGCACCTGGCCAATTAACTTCTTGTCAGTCAATTGTCCAAATACCTTTGAGCCCCTGAAAATGGAGGCACTTTGCTTAAAATGGCTGTAATTCCTAAATGGTAAATGCCACATTTTTGTGGAACCTCTTAAAATAAAGCTGAAAGTCTACACTTCGATCACATCTTGATTGTTTTATTTCAAATGCATTGTGGTGGTGTATAAAGGCAAAATCACAAAAACTCAATCATTGTCCAAATACTTCTGGACCTAACTGTAACTTACATATCTACAGAAACAGCAAAGAGAAGCGTCAATTACAGTACACAGAGCTGTGAAAGAAAGAAAGAAAGAAAGAAAGAAAGAAAGAAAGAAAGAAAGGATTACATTAGTATAGATTACAGCCTTCATCTTTCTTTCTTTCTTCAGACAGAAAGAAAGAAAGGAACGAAGGAAGATTACAGTCTGCAGTTCCTCTCCTTCTCCACTAGGAGGCATCTCAGTTCCACAGAACAGCTCCAGTGTACCTTCATGATTTATTTAGATGGAGGGAAATATGACGCTGCAGCCAATAAAACTTTCACTCTTGTGCATGCTTTTATTTTCTCTCTTAAATAAAATGTTACCCTGATGATGTGTGCATCACTTTTACGCAGTCTACCATACCGCACAGGTGAACCGAATAGAACTAAAATTTGCACCTTGTTAGTTTTTGCCAAATAAAATGTCATAATTTAGGGCCACCCTCTGCCTTTCTGAATCAATGAATGAATCAATTAATCAAACAAACAAATAAACATAAATAAATCGGGTCCAGTATGATATATATGATACACATCTGATATTCTAATGTTGATGTCTAATTTTGTATAAAATAAACTTGTATAATATATATATATATTTTACTCTGTGTATGTTATTGACAGACTCAGTAGACGCTCCGTCTTTTCGTCCTGTGCATTTATTGGCAGGTTCAGGACAATGCCTCAGTGCCTCGAGGATACGAGCAGCTATATGGATCGGAGTTTCAAGGTCAGACGACTGGCCGAGACTAAATCAACAGACAACAAACAGCTGGTTTAATCTTACATGCATAAATGGGTGTAAAAAAAAAGAAATTTAGTGGTGCTGTACTTTATCAGAGTTTTAGCCAATGAGTTACAAAATGAGTTCTGTTGTAGTTATTTATGAGTGTGAGGCAGTTTGCTAGACGTGTATGATGGAGAAATGTTTTGTTGAAAGTGTGTAACTTTTAATCACGTAATGATGAAAGCACTACAGCTGGTGGAACCGGGATATAAATAGTGGTATCGAGTATTACTTCACAGATGACGTGGCCCTTCATTCGCTTAGACTAGCCGTAAAAGGACAAAAGGCCATTAGCATTATTGAAGCGATGACCCTGTCACCTCAAACATAGACCATTAACGGGGAATAAATTTATGCAAACTGCATATCGATGTACTAATGATCAATTCGCCCCTGCAGCAGTATTAATATGCAATTGTTGCAGTGTGATATGCATTAGCAATTACCCATGTGTTTGCGCTAACAAGTGGCATGCACGCAAGGCATTATGGGAAACGAGTCGCCATTTGACCCTGAGTGTATGGAACTAGTGCGAACACAGTTGTGGCTCCAGGCAGTTAGGAGGATCCGAGGAGCTCTGTCTTTGCAGTTAAGTAGCTGACTATCATATCAGTGACCTAACTAAGAATTTAACAGACTTAGACTGCTAGCAAGCTAACATGCCTAATCTATAGTGCTTTAACAAACCTACATAGCCCACCTGAAATCTACATCAGAAAAAAAAGTAGCTTGGTCACTTTCTTACTGAGGAGTCTGATACGGAGCCTACAATGGACACAATTAGCCGGCTAACTTTGTAAACTTAGTGTATGATGTTGTAATATCTTGAACGTGCCGATGAACAACAACGGTGTAATCAAGACACTGGTATTCCTCAATTTCTCTCTAGTATAAAGGTTCAGAATTCTTATGAGATATGTATATGTATGTATATGTCTGTTCATTGCAGGCTAGACCAGCGCTTAGCATCATTTAGCCACTGACATGATGCAGAGCCATAAAAATTCTTCTAGAGTGAAGCCATTTGAAAGAGTTAGTTTAGCCGAATAGCACCCCCTGTCTTTTAGCGCTAATCTATAGTAATAATTTTAGCTAACATCAATCCCACTCCTAAATAATAAATAGAGTTGAGTTGGTTTAGCGTAGGATTAGAATTAGAGAGTACACAAAATGTGGTTAATTAGCATCCATGCTAATCCATTCATTTTGTGTTTTATAATTTACATTCAGTCTATAATTTGTGTAACAGGGTTGTGCTTTCGAAGTGACCTGATCAGTCGATGCCACAATATCGTTAAAAATAAATACTAAAAGAATGAGAGCACTTACTTTTCTTCTTCTCACGATCTTCAGGAAAGTCGGCTGACGCAACTTCCTGATGAGCGTATGACTTAGAGGAATAGTCTAGATATTTCATAGAGCTGAACGAGTTCAGGTAACACGGCTGAGTGACACTAAAATGTACATTTTTCATAATCTACTATTACAGACACCTCACGGAAAAGGAAGTTTCAGTCATGAGATGTGGAACAGATTCACACACTAAAACACAAAATCATACAACTTCTGAAGTAGTTCAATGTAATCATATTTCGAAGTGAAGTGTAGTTACAGGCACAAGTGTTGTTTTCTAAGAGTAGTGCTGTAGATTTTGTGGGTTTTATTAATGTTTTAAACGTGTAGGTTGTTGTGAAGGAAACTGTGTTTAAAATGTCTTTTTGCCTTGATTTAACACAGAGATTTAGGAACGTACTGTAATACCAGTGGGAAGAGATTATTTGCAGTATTTTCCCTAAATGTCATGTATCTCCAGCTCACCATCTTTATAATATTCGATTAAAGCAGATGGCACAGTTACAATGCCAGTTATAATCTTTTTTTATCGATTAGGCTTCAATTGTTATTTGACTTTCACTTGATTATGTAGCTCAAGAGCAATAATTCATCATCCATGAATCCTTTTCTCTTTAGGCTTATGATACTGTAGTATACACTCTCCTGACTGCTTGGGTTATTAATACACTTTATCTTGTGTTTTAACCAAATGCTGGAATTCTTGCTGAACTGATGGACGCTGTGAAGCTCATATTAATATGTGCTTGGCAGCGCGTTCATCCTGTAGCATCACGTCTACACTGCAAGTGTCTAATATAACTTTCGATCCGAATTATCTGATAAAATTTTCAATCATTAACACATAATAACTTAATATTTTACTAGGAAGTGTAATGACTCCTTGTACACATTTTTATAAACTCTATTAATGCTCTAATAATGCACTATAAATAATTACGTGATAACTTATAATCATAACTTATTATTATCATAACTATTCAGTATAATGCCATATGATGTACTGGACAAACTTTATAACTATTAATGACAGTAACATTTTCTATGAAGGTCATATTTATAGTGAACTGTGCATACATTCATAACGTTATAAGGCATCGTACACATTGTTATACTTATTTATGAAAATCCATTAGACTTTATAGGTATCTTTATTATGCATTATAAATAGTTAACATGTTGCATTGTAAGTAATGTTCATAACATGACATGATATATCGCTAACACTTTTGCATTGTACAGTATGAAAGTATGATGGGACTTTGCTTTTTTTTGTTTCTTTTCTTTAATTCTCTACAACTTTACATCATACTACAAAACATAACATACTACAAAACTTAACATGCTACTAAACATTTTCAACCTTACAACCTACTACAAAACCTCACAGCATACTACAGAACTTTATAATGTTAAAACATACCACAAAGCCTCAAAGCCTTTACAACTTTACATCATGCTACAAAACATAACATACTACTAAACTTTACAACTTCATGAAATACTACAAAACTTTACAAAATTCTACAAAGCTTTAAAACTTTACAACATACTACAAAAATTTACACTGTTCAAACATACCACAAAACTTCAAACTTTTACAACTTTATAACACACTACAAACCATGACATACTACTAAACTTTACAACATACTACAAAACTTTACTAAAAACCTACAGTCAGTGAATTACTCTCTCTTTAGTATTGTGACAGTTTTTTAAGTGTAATTAGTAATAATTGTAAAATAAGTATTATTTTGTTCTGGTAACAGCTTATAAATGCATTATAAACATGGCTATAAACTGTTATGTCTTTTCATAAATAGTTACAACAATGCGCATGTTGTAAATGTATTCATATACATACAAATACATTATTCGGAAATTCATCCTGGCATGTTTCATGAGGAGAACAGAACTCGATATCAACCCAATATGAGGTATTTAACATTTGGGGATGTTAGCAATGCTGTTAAGATAAACTTCCCAGTTTTCCCATAATGTAGCTAGCAAGCTAATATAGCTACGAGGCAGCATGACATGGAGGATTTGCTGTCGGTTCTCTATCCGCACCTCAAAATGGCAGCCATTGTACACAGTGTAGTGTCACATTAAAAACCCAAGGATATGATCTTTGCTTGCTATTACATCAAACCCAAAATTTTCCACTGACTTTTTTCTACTGGGCAACTAGTATATGTCGCAGGACTGAAGGCATGCTAACGGATGCTGTTTGTTTGCACGCAGTAGGAGCTCTCATTATTCAGTGCCCTACAACCTGTCGGGAGTTGTTTGGGGCTGGCGTGTAAAGGTCAGATTTAATATATATGAAGTTTGTGGACGGAGACCGATATTAAATAGTAAAAATGATACTTTTGAATTCAAACCCAGCATCATAAGACATATAACCATAAGCATAATAATAATGGCATAATGAAGTTCATATGTTATGGCAGGTGTCTTACGTTAATGTCAAGTTAATAATCTAATGAAAGCTGCATTAAGTGTATTCTAGTTATCATAACTTCTATTATACGTTTTACAATACATGTCATGGCATCTGACCTCTCTCTTGATCTCTTGACATGCATATTTTCTTATTAAAGGTTATAAGTTCTAGCATTAGATGTAATTTCAGTCAGCATTATAAAGGACATTGTTACACTCACATTGCATTAAAACATTTACACATATAGCCTATAAATAATTTCTGTACATAAGTCATTAAATCTTCCAGTAATGCAGCTCAGCCACTGCAGTGCATCAGCCACCATAGAAACACACTAACTCTTCCTCCTTTCATAGGGTGCCATTACCCCCCCCCCGGCCAAAATCAGTAATATGAAATGACTGCGTTTCACATAACATTCATAAAATTTATGTAACTGAGTAACTGAAATAAATAACATTGTTTTTAGATAACAAGCTAACAGGAGCTAGCTCAACAGGAGGTTGAGAGAATTTTAAAGTCATATTTATAAATATTTATTATTGTCACTGCTAATATTTATAACTTGTCAAACATAAATTAACTAAAGAGTCAGATTTATTAACATTAACTAACATTAGCTAACCAGCTAACACAACCTAGTCTTACAGAATTCGCAGGAGGAAAATGTTAATGAAATTCATTGGCTCGTTAACCACTTAGTTAGCACAAGCTTTTGAAGTCATATTTATAAAATGTTAGCAGTAGCAGCAATATTCACAAGATTGGAAAATGTCAATAAAATCTCCTGCTATGTTAGCTTTCTTAGCTAATATAAGCTAACCAGAGAGAATTGTTTAAGTCAGATTCATTAAAACATTCAAAATATTTACTGCTAACACTAGCTAGCTAACATGAGCTAACCTGGCAGGATTTTGAGAAAGGTTAGAAGTTATATTCATAAATGTTCACTGCTAATACTCGCTACATGGATAACATAAGGTAGCTTGGATGGATATTTCAGAAAACCTTTTCGAGTACAGTCATAAATCCACTCAGAAGGGTTTAAAGAGTGTGTGTTTCTGCATTTCTCTCAAAATTTTGTATCTTTATTTCATTTTACTCTTATTTTATATGGACAGCTGCCTTCATCTTCACCTGTCACGTCCTTGTCAGCTGGACGGGGCTGCCGAGTCCACCGCCATTGTACTCATCGATCTGGTTGATAAAACTCTTACTGGTGGTTTTGTTTAAAATTGGACCCTTTGCTTCACTACATAGAAATGGGAAATTAGCAAGCAACAAACATGTCAGAGATAATTAGCGCCCTTCACGTGTCCTGAATTGGCTGTCCGTTAGATCTGCTGTTTCTAAATGCATATTAAAAAGAGACCCTTGTCAAGGTTGGCAGGGCGCATTAGCAGATCAGATAAACATTTTCTTCCCTCCTTTGTGTGGATGTGAGTGGATACATGTGGATGCGTACGGATGTGTGCGTATGAGTGTGGATGCGTACGGATGCGTGTGGATGTGTGTGGATGCTTGATTACCCCTTGTATTTTCCCGCATACATGCTTCATCCCTATCCTTCCTCTCGTCAGTGCGAGTGACAGCAGAGGTGAATGGTGTGTGTGTGTGTGTGTGTGTGTGTGTGTGTGTACGCTCTACACGTGATGTTTGAGTTTGGCATGGAAGAAAATAAAAATCCACTTCCTCATGCAAGAAATTTCAGCCATTAAAAAAGTGACTCATAGTAAAACTTTTACACCTACTGTATATTGTGTTAAACCTAGCAAAGGATCTTTGCATTGGCCCTCTGATTGGGAAACGTAAAAGGTTCTGTGTAGCGACTTTCCTATTTATAGAAACATCCTTTAAAAACACAAAATCTGTTTTACACCTATACATACATATTGAAATCATTCTCATGACTGGGTCGGGAAGCTGCCGCAAGGTTGCGATGGACTTTAACAGGAAACGTGGAGAGCACATCACACGCAACACTGTCGCCAAACTTGTTAACAAATTCAAATAGACTGGAAGTGTTGCGGACCAACCGAGAAGTGAACGTCCACAGACATCCACTGACGATGGCACAACTGACGTAGTTCCCTATCTATGGAGACTTTGAGATACCCTATATATATATATATATATATATATATATATATATATATATATAGAATTTCATTATAGTATATTTAAAGTAATATTAAATTAAAAATGAAAAGGGCCACTGGGATTCATTCTAAACTGATTAGCCCTATGAAGGGCGCTACGTGGACACGCCCACACCAGCCATTTGTGGCGTTGCTCCAAACTGAAATTCTGAAAATCATACAGCACATTTAGTTCTTTTACCTCCTAAATGAAACCTTGTTTACGTCAATTGCGTGGAATATAACGAGAATGTTTTCCCGATGACTTCAAAATCCTAGAATAGAAATAATAGATAGTTCTTATATAACTTTACTGTTTTATGTCCTTCTTCCACACTTCTTCTAATCAAGCGATCGATATAAGAAAGATAAAAGCTAAAGCATTATGTCATATGTTTTTCTGGAGACAGAGTGTGTGAAAAACACACATAGGTCAAATAGAGGGCAAAGTTCTTCGCTATTCAATTTGAGCAGTATTATGTAACACAGGTGCACAAACAGAGCGAGTTTTGAGAGTTATGAGGAGAGTTATCTAGAGGCTTATGAATAGCTTCTTAAAATAGAGCATGGAATTTATATTGTCTAATGCATTTTTATAGATTACTATAACGCAGATAGTAGGTGGAAGCCTTTGTAAAATCCTCAGTTCTGACCGCTTCACAATAATCGGTTTATGCATTAATGCGCCAGGTTTTAAACCAATAACACTGTTACACTACAGCCACTGTTCTGTCTGATATGTTGCTTAGCAACCGCAGTTTACTGGTCACAGACTGCATTGCATGGCAGACGAATTGTTTACTGTAAATATTATTAACACTAATTTTTAGTTGAACGCTGGATTTTAACAAGCTCACAGCTCCAGGGCGTCTGTTTCAGTCCTGAGCTTGGGTTCAGTCTCGCACGGTCTGTGTGGTGTTCTGCATGTTCTCCCTGTGTTTGCACAGGCTTCCTGTGGGTTCTCTGGTTTCCTCCCACTGGCCTAAACATGCAAGTATGCAGATTGTGCATGTGTACATGGTGCCCTGCTATGGACTGCACGCCATCTGAAGTGAATTCTTTCATACAGTGTTTCTGGGATAGGCTCTGGACCCACTGCGACTCTGAAAGGATTTGATCATACTGTTCATCATAGAGTTGTTTTTATCACAGGTAAAGCTTTGCATTTTGCATCATGGAGGATGGTGCGCTTAGGCGTTTGTGTTTGTGCACTGATTACAGACATCTAAATGCCACATGCATCACTGTGAAGTACGGATGCCCTCTACCCCTGGTGCCCTGTGCACTTCAACAAGTACGCGAAGCCGAGGTCTTCACATAACTTGCAGTTGTGTTGCACTGCATAAGTTATAAGTAAAAGGGAAGGGGTAAGTGGAAGCCGGCATTCATCACTGTCACTGGCCACAGTGAAGCATTGGCAATGTCTTATGGATTGGTAAATGCTCCCACCATAATTATCTTTGCATTTTACATTCAACTGACACTTTTATCCAAAGCGAGTTGCAGGATACACCTGAGCAGTTGAGGGTTAAGGATCTTGCTCAGGAACTCTACAGTGGCAGCTTGATTGTGCTGGGATTTTTCAGATCAGTAGCCCAAAACCCTAACCACTGAGGCATTCATTCATTCATTCATTCACTTATCTTCAGGAACTGCTTTACCCCAGTCAAGGTGAATCTGGTGTCTATTCCGGGAACACTGGGCATGAGGTGGGATAGGATGCCAGTCCATTGCAGGAGCATGGTTTTGGGATATGGGGAGAAACCGGAAACCCCAGAGGAAACCCACATGGATACAGGGAGAACATGTTACACTTCACACCTGAACTCGGGCTCGAACCAGGGACCCTTGAGCAGTGAGGTGGCTTTTATAAACAAAGCGCTACGGGATTTCCTGAATACATTTGTAGTTACGTACATAGACAGCATTTCCTCATCAGAACTGGAAAAATTAAAACAAATTCAACAGATCCTCAAGAAAAAAATATATGTCAAGAAAAGTTGACTATTGCCTTTCTTTTGGACACATTCTGGATGCAAAGGGAAATTAACTGCTCCTTCATAGTCATTTGACTACTTTGACTTCAACTCAGGCCTTTTTTTTCTTAACTGTCAGTAACGTTGCCTGCTCTACCTACCTCCGAGCTTCTCTGGCATAATAACAGTAACCACTGGTGTGTTTTGACACATATTTGAGTCATTTATGTCAAATTCATTTATGCCAAATTTATTGTTTTAACTGTCAAGCTATTCTTCCGAAGAATTGGTACAAACATGCGTAAAGTATATGTGATGCTGTAAGTTTCGTGTCCCTCAGTTAAATATTTCTCAATGTTCCAAACGTTTATTTCACTGTATGCTTTATAGCATGGTAGATAGCTGCACGTTAATTGACGAAAAACAGGCCGTTAAGTCATAAAAAGCACAGATATCTACTAGCAGTCCCCCAGCATGCCGAGGGACACATATCTTCCCATCTATTCAATAACCCTGATAAAACAATACTACGTAAACTTTGGACCTGGATGCAACTTGTTGGAGACGTTTCAAAGTCACTTTCAGCTACTGGGAGTTATTAAGGCATGTTACATCTATGCAAAAGGTGCAGGCCATTAAGATAAAAAAATAACAGGTGGAAAAAAATCGGTGCATTTTCACCTTATTTCTTTCCCTATTTTATTATAAATGTGAAAAAAAAAAAAATATCGTAAATGTTTATATTTCAGTATAATATTTTGAACTCCAAGTCTATAGTCTGTATCATTTCATTCCAGCCGGCATGTAGATCTTTCCTATATTTAATATTTAGTGTCATGTTACGATGCATTCGCATCCTTTTTATTTCTCATTTTTTCAACATCCAATTTTTTTTAACGATATAAGAAAACATGCATTTCACCTTTCACACAATATTCTAACCCATTCTCATTTTTTACAAGGTTTCTTTGCTGCATTTCACTCTTAAATGAGTAACAGCGTTGAGTTTTTTTTTTTTTTTTTACCATCGAATTAGAAATTATGCAAAATGTGGTTAGCAGGCATCCGTGCTAATCACATGAGGACAAACGATTTCCTTAAAATATGTATTTTTTTAATCGATAATTTATATTCTGTATAATTTGGGTTGCACGGTGTACTTTGACTTCATCAGTCAATATCACAATATCACTGAAAATAATGAGAAAAGAATAAGAGTACATACTTTTTTTTCTTTTTGTGCTCTTCAGGAAATTCAGATGACGCAGATTGCTGATTTGGAATGAAGAATGCATATTCCTAATATTTCATAGGTGTGTTCAGGTAACAGGGTTGAGTGAGTGTGTTCATTTTAATGGGGTTATAGTGGGCAAGGATGAGCAAATGTGCTATTTATTAAGTGCTGTAGCTTTTATTATGCCACAGAGTTGTAAATGTAATATCAGTGGCACACAAATGGCACCCAGACCGAAAAGAAGTGGCACAGAATTATGGTTTTTATGTAACGCCAGAGTTTCCCAAATCGTCCTCATGGTGGTGTAATCAGTCACTGTCAATAATGTTCACATCCCTGTACGGTGAGGCTCATGTGCTCCGGCCTGCAGCAGACGTACATCACATGTGATTGCGCTCTGAACCTTGACACACTCATTACTTTAATAGCACCAGTGTCACATTTCATAGAATAGAGCCAGGGACGTTTACGAATAATTAACAATGCAAGCTGGATAGCACGTATGAGCTGCACTCGAGGTGATAAGGGTGAAGTGCAGCGATAGCAGAGCTGCGAGCGAGCTTCATGAATGAACCGGAGTGAATAAAAATGGACACGGCTGCGTGGAGAGGCATTAAATGATTTACGAGTCTGGGTCAACCACTCTGCAGATCATAAATGACATAAATGTTTGTCACTTATTGTACCGAAGTCTTGGATGAATTCGGTGTGTGGAAATACTGCAGTAAAAAGTCACATTTTCATAATAATCAGGTTGCCAGATTCTTATTTGTTTGGTTTTTAATGGAACATAACAGACATGTAAAATTACATGATTTCCTGGTTTTATTGTTCCTGTGTAATATGATAACTCTATTTCATTTTAAAGACAGTTGGCTAGAGGTCTCCTGTTGTAAAATAGTATTTTATTGCACTATAAAGTCAGATATTCTCCTGTTTCCTTCCTCAGGCCTCATTGCCCTTGGTGAAGATCTACTTTGCAACTTTTTACTGTCTGCTGTAATGAGTTTTGTATTGAGATGTACTGATTTTTTTTTTTTGACAGTACCTGCTAAGTGGGTAGAAGAAAAGGACCAGGAAGAAGAAGAAGAAGACATTGTAGTAAAAAAAAATCAGAGAAAAAAAATGTACACAAAGCATTTGTTTAGACAACCTGAGTACATAATGTAACTAGCTTAAAAGGTTTAAAACAGCACCAGCTGTAAATTAATTCAAGTTTTATATGCAGATGCAGTATTACAAGCTTGCTGCTCAAACATAAAGTCCAGATTTGCTGGCCCACGCTTCAGGGGAAACGTGATTGTGGAAAATATTTCTCTCACAAATGTCTTGAAAGATTGTTCACCTGAAAAATATAATAACAATGAAAAATATATATCAATCTTCTTCTTCCTCTTCTTCTTAGAAAAGGTTCATAATATCTGGCTCAGTACTAAACATAATGCTCATTTACTTTCTTACATCCATCTTCCATACTGCTTATCGTAGTTGGGAGCCTCTCCCAGGGAGCTAGGGGTACTGGACAGGGTGCCAACCCATCACATTGCACAATCACACACACACACACACACATTCACACTACAGACAATTTGGACTCAGCCTACACTGCATGTCTTGGGACTGAGGGAGGAAATCGGATGTACCCAGATGAAACCCCAGAAGCACGGGGGGGGAACATGCAAGCTGCGTCCACCCAGTTTCCTAGTTTCCTATGTTTTTATCAGCTTTTTGAGAAACAGTTGTACTGCTCCTTTTAACTGTCTAACCGATTTCACAGTGCTTTCTTTCTTTTGCATTTTAGATTCGGGTGACTCGCACGGAGACACGGTGTCTGGGGTCTTTGTGATTGACGCGTCATTAAAAATGTGGTACTATTACACATATTGAGTGACGGAATATAACGTGTAGTTTGTGTATTTATTTAATTTTCGAGCCCTACTGGTTTTCACTTGCTTTAATGGAAACGCTTGGAAAAAAAAAAAAAAAAAAAAGTTGATTTATGGCTTTTTTTTTTCTACAGGGAGGCTCATGATGTTCCATTTAAGTGTAAGCCTAGCTAAAAATCCTAGCCGTGAATCCGGCTCCACGCTAGCAGGTTGAGTGTGTGAAATTTTGTTTGGAGGATCCTGATCCTGTGGCTACCAAAATAACATACTGATGTGTGGTTGTTATAAATGTCTTCCAAAATCAACTGTCTGAGCTTCATCGCTCACTGTGACAGGCCTAACTGCCGGAAAAAAAAAAAAAAAGAGGCTGGAACAGGTTGTGGTTTAGGGACGAGACGCTCATGCACATGGTATTTTGCCAATTAAAAATGCATTTAGTATAGATTTTAAGGTGCAGCCTCCAAAAAGACATTACCATTGTAAATAGATTAGGACCCCAGGGAGCAGAATAGTATTGAATAACTAAATAACATGATTTATGATGATATTATAGAAAAGTAATGTATAATATAAACATTCCCATGGGATACACGCCGACTGCGGCTTTCCTGGTAAGTCAGGACTTGTATTATTGTAATTTATAATACAATGCTACGTGTGATTTTGATCCATTTTGCAAAAAGCGTACTTGTTTTCTTTCAGCGTGTATTCGAAGGTTATGAACATTTATGCGCTGGCTACATTGAGGCATTGGTGGTCACGCTTTTTATTTTACTGTATAATAACATCCCAGTATTTGATAGGTAAATATGTAGTAATTGATGTAACAAATGATGTCCTTGCACGTTGTATCTCCATGAACATAGTAACGTATATGAAAACGACTAGAGGCTGGAGCATGGAGCATTCACTGGAGCATGTACACGAGAAATGCGATGTGGCTGAAAATCCAGTTTGTTGGGATAAACATTCGTATTCTACGTTTCGCCCCCGAGTTTGTGTAAGTGTACTTCAAAATCATATATGCGCTGAAGATTTTTTTATGCACCGGTTACGCTGTCAAGTTTAAATTGCCCTTAGGAAGCGTCCCTTTCGCCGTTTAGCCATCATTTGATCATTTTCAGCCTTTTATGGCACTTGTGGGCGTGGCTACATGCCACCTCTGGCATGAACATGCTTGGTAATTACACCTGATTGGCGTTTATCCACATACAAACATGAATACGGAGAAAATCGTTTACAAAATGTTAAGCTTCATAAATGAGGCCGTAGGTTTATAGCTAGCAGTCCTGAGTAGGTTTATGAATCAGACGATAGTGGGGAAATATGCAGTTCTTAAAATAATTATTTAAGAACTTGTATATTGAACAGGGTGAAAATATCATATATATGCAATATTTGCTAAAAATCTGGCGAAGATCCATATTTGATCTCATCAACTTTTTTTTTTTTTTTGAAATATCTAAAAATGATTATTATTAGAATTATCTAAGCGTGTTCCAGGAGTGGGCTCTGGATCTGCCGTGACCCTGACCAAGACGAAACGGTTGCTGGAAGATGAATAATTTAAGTACTACTACTACTACTATTTCTACTGGTACTACTTCTACTACCATTACTACTATTACCGTCATTACTACCATTACTATTAATACTACTAGTACTACTTCTACTATTTATACTACCTTTTCTACTACTACTACCACTATCATTACTACTACTAATACTCTTAATACTACCACTGTTACCTCTACTACTACTACTACTGCTACTATTAGTCAAGTCAAGTCAAGTCAAGTGGAGTTTATTGTCATATACAGCCAGTTAGGACAGAGTGAAACAAAACAACGTTCCTCCAGGACCAAGGTGCTACATAAGACAAACACAGAACAACACAGAACTACAATGGACTACATAAATGTATACTTAAAGTGCACACGTGCAAACGTGCAGACAGCGCAAGACAGTACAATGACTACCGAATTTGTTTAATACCATTAGTACGACTTTTACTACTACTATCACCACTACTATTTATACTGATGCTACCAGTACTATCATTACAGTCATTACTACTACTACTACTACTATTAATACTACTAGAACTACTTCTACTACCACTATTAGTATTTACTACTACCACTATTCCTATCATTACTACTACTGCAGCTACTACAATCATTTTACTTCTACTACTGTTATTGAGCCTACTGTTATACTGCAATAATATAAATCTGATTTCTAAAAACTCTTTCGATTTTTTTTGAGTTTGATAAAATTGCGCCAAGCTCGTAAATCTTCATCTTAAAACCTAATTTTCATTTGTAAGTTGTTTTATTTATTATAGATTTTTTTTTTTAACCAATAGTTACCATGCCGTTATTTTTTTCATCTTTAAATAATCTCACATTAAACTCAGAGCAATTCTGATGGACAGAGAAAACTGCTTTCGAATTCACCCTGTAATGTCCCAGGACCTGTTGGCGGATTCTCTCACTCTTTCCTATTCATTTTGCGGCAGTTACCAAAGTATTTATAGCATTTACTAAATAATATACTTTCTGGTAAATAAGTATATACTCAGATAAGACTATCAGGGGTTACGTTATTAAAAAAAAAAATAAAAAGAGCTCTGGCTGTTAACCCTTTCTGTACTCTAACCTTTACCAGTTGTAACTTTTCATGAGTTGGCGTGTGTAAACTTGTACAAATTGTGAGACCGTGTTCCTGTGTGTGTGTGTGTGTGTGTGTGTGTGTTTTGGGAAGGCCTGGTATTAGGATTGTCGAACCCTCTCCCCATACTAAAGAGATTCCCCTCCACAGGAAGGAGCAGGAGAGCAGCGTTCTCAGGGCCCACTGTTCTTAGGAAAGCCATCACATGATGAAGTGTTGAGTGAACTGACAGGTCCAATGCCTTCTCAGTGCGATGCAGAGATTTGGACCATCACTGACTGTGACAGCACGGCTTAACTCACTAATCCCATCTGCGGTGGTGGGGGAATACACACCCCGCTTTCACTTAAACGTGATATATTCACACATTTACCCTGTGGATTAATGAACCCTTTAATTCCAGCTAATTTGTGCTTTTTGTTATATTCCAAGTCTGATTTATATTCACGCTGGAATAATAATAAACATTTGTGTTACTGTTGATATGGTGAAGTTTTCTGTATGGAGACATTAATTTAAGATTTATTGAAGGAGTCTCCAGTGTCAGCACTTCGTAACAGTCAGAGGTAAAGCTGTAACTTTAAGATTTACAACATCTTCAAGACAGAGGAGTTTACGCTTTGTGGTTTCTTGGGTACAAGACAAGCCATGCTTTTTTTTTTTTTTTTTTTTGTCTTCGTAACTTCCAGGGGTCAAAAAGAGAGGCTGCTGAGGGCATGACTGCTTATAGCTACTACACCTTAAGTGAGAAAAGGATCTAACCTGACTTGCAGACGTTCCACGGCATTAAATGTAACTATAAATGGATTAAAAAGTAGGATATGTCGTTTTCTAATGAATAAATTGTAACTGTTGTCAAACTGCTGTGGTATAAGAAGAATGAAACATTTTCAGGCCCTGTTATAGGAAAATAATCAACTTTGCAGTAGAGTTTACGGTTTCTCAGTTACAGCACAAGCTGAGTTTGTAAAATTGCAAGATTTTTAGTATGTTGTAAAGTTTTGTAGTATGTTATAAAGTTATAAGATTTAGTATTGTGTAAGTTTTTTAGTGTGTTGTGAATATTGATAGGATTCTGTAAAGTTGTAAAGATTAGTAGCAGAATTTCATGATCATTGCACTGTTATAATTCGTTGTTAAAGAAGCACATTACATTTCAAAATTTCAAAGATTTCATTTATTTAAGACAAAAAAATCTGATCTCTTACTGTCATACTGCACTATGCAAAGGTAATGGTGACGTTATGAGCATTACTTACAATGCAGCATGTTAACAATCCATAATGCATAAGGAAGGCAGCTATAAACTATAACGCTTTATTTTATAACCCAGTATAACAATGTGCATAATGCCTTATGAATGCCTTATAACATGATATGAATGTATTGATAGTTCATTATAAACAGGACATTCATAGAAAATGCTACTGGGATATTTTGTTACAAACACTCCTCATAATGTCTAAAAAAAGTTTGATATAAGGTGTAGCTCATAACTGATTATATCTATGTGTATAATGTCTATGGGAGCGTTATAACATGTTGTGTTTATTATATATTTGGCCTCCATAGAAAGTGTTAGCATCATTTGTATAAATACAGTATAATATAGTGTGTAATACTCTTATAATAGGATAGTAATATTATAGTTGGATTAATATTACTATCATTTGTGTAGTATAGTATAATAATAGATAACCATTTTTATTATTATTTTTTTTTTATCTATCAATCATGGGAAGGGCAAACCCCAAAATGTTCATTTTATCATTAAGGGTGTCTAAACTTTTGCACACAACTGAATTTGCTAGGCGGTAGCCCATTAAATGTTAAGCTGCAGACAAAATCTATTCATTATCTCATAAAAGTGACCTTTTGTGTCAAATCTGACAAGAATTATCTCTCGTTCTGAGTAAAACATGCACGAATGTCGAACTTGCTAAAGTCCGCGATCTGACCTTTCACCCTTTGTTGGTTAATTTCTCAACCTCTGGATAGAAAGCAGAGTTTCCTGAGCTGCAGCTCAATCCTCATCCTGGGAACTTACTCATCAGTGGAAGATAATGAATAATAGGGATTTTAAGCATCAGGTGCTGTGAAGTTCACTGGATTAACCATTTGGTTGTGTGTACACAGGCCTGAGAATCAGCAGTGAGCGATTTATGCGAATATTGGGTCAAAATGGAGAAAAAAAGGGGAGAGAGTCATTTATATAGTCAGTGATATGTGATTAATAGCAATATGAGAAGGCAAATCAAAGCAAGAACATATGTCATAGTGTGTGTGTGTGTGTGATTTATGGTGTAGTGAAGTATATACACATTTATATATACACTATTTTATATTTATTACAGAGTGATACATCATACATTTTATCCATTTAGTGTTACGTTTAATGGAATGTCTGCAAAACAAGTTCGTTCACTTACTCCCACTTACATTATAGCAGCTATAAACAGTCATTCCCTCGCCAGCCTCTCTTTTTCTCTCTCTTTAAACAGTGAACAAGACAAAAAAAAAAAAACGAAAAAAAGAAACAGCTTGTCATGCAATTGAGAAACCACGCAATGTAAACTCCTCTGTCCTGAATAAAACGTAAAGTTACAGCTTTATTAAACATCTCCTTACAGAAAACTTATTATATCCACGATTACAAACCTTTTTGTATATCAATTTATGTGAAGCGTCCACTTCACTGTTTAAGTTGCTATTAGAGCGAGAGCATTAATATAGACCTGTGATTTGCAGCTGCACTACTGTCAGAGTTGCTGTTAGAAACAGGCTTTTCAAGATTTTTTAAGTACTGTGGTGTAAATGAAAAAAAAAAAAAAAAAACATTCTTAGCCATTGCACAACATTAGAAACCAAGTTTCTTATTTTTATTTTATTTTATTTTATTTCTAAGGTCTTTCTGCTTCTATGGTATAACTGCAAAATAAACAAAGTGCGTTTAACTGCGTAACCAGCCATTTTTCTTCTTTTTATAAGAGGAATAAAGTTTTTTGGACAAATACAAGTTTATATTAGCTTACAACATAAGTGTAGGGGTCAGGGGTAAGAACATTGGCTACCTTTCCTATTATAAATAATAAAGTGGGAAAGACTAAAGGCCAGTGCCCGTCGCCGACTGCTCGCTTATTGGCTGACAAGATTTTTCTTGACACCGAGGCCCAGAGGGAGCGGACAAATCCCAGTAAAAACAACCTCGTCTCCGAAAGAGCTCTGTTCATTTTGTCTGTTCATGGCCCCTCGCCTCCACAGCCCCTCTGTGTCTTAATTAAAAGTCCTGTGCCAGGCTGCATGCCGTGTCTCCAGCAGGATTAGTGGATTAGGGCCTCTGGAGGGTTTCGGTTGTCATGGCATGGTTTCTGTGGTGGCCAGCATGGCTCTGTAGCCCAAAGGCACCTCACTAAATTAAGGCTGGCTAAAGAGGAATGGAGAATGGAGGGTTCTGGATGAATCTGTGGGGTTGAGCAAAAAAATAAATGAAAAAGGGTAAAATAATTACAAAAAAAAAGTCTCGTGTATAGAGCGGGCTTTTGTCTTATGTGCGCATTGGGTTTAAATCATATTCTATTGAAAAGAAAAAAAAGAAAAAAGTGGAGGCTTTTTTTGGAGCGGCAGAAATAAAACAATGATTATTGCCTGGACAAGCCTCCCAGATTCATTTCACTGGAAATCCAATACCACTAATTAAAAGGTGCAGGGGGTTTAAAAGATGCGCTCCATGCCAGATTACGAAGACAACTTTTACAGCTCGGAAAAGCGAGAGCAATCATTTGAACGAGCATAAAGCATTTTCTATCGAGCGGCATCCCCAGCTGATCTAATATTAGTGTTGCAGCACTAAGCAGAAAACTCTGGAATGAATGAAAGCGGCTCGGCAGGAGAGGCCAGCCCTAATAAAGAGGGAGGTGTCGGAGTTCGGTTACTTCTCTCTGTGTGGGCCGCAGACAGTCTGGCGATGTGCAACACACTCACACGTACAAAATTATGTAATACAACGAAAGGTTCCCTATAGACTGGAGCAGTGTGAGCTATTCATGCAGTTAAGGATATTGTTGAAACACACGCAGGTCAACAGACTTTAATCATTGAAACAAAGCTGATTTCTCATTAACCTGTTAAATCCTTTAGCTGATTAATGGTTAATGTTGTTGCTATAGGTGTGGGATTGGACAGTAGAGAGGTCTCCAAATTTCTGTCACGTCCACACTGAATTTTTGCCCATTTGCCAGGTCCCTTCTTCTAGCTAGCTCACTCTTATAGTACATCGTGTTCAAGGCTAGGACACATGTCCTACATGCTACATCGCTCAGAGGAGAGCGCTGACTTCCCTCTTCCTCATACATGAGCTCACAGACGCCCACAATTGGCTACTGTCACTGTGATTGACGGAGGACAGAGTAACGCCATCCCAGACAGCACAGGCAAAATTTTGCTCTCTTAGGTCATTTTTGCACTTGCATTTTTATTTTCCGGACTCAGAGACCGGAGAGTTCGGTACATTTGGTGAAGGATGAAAGCCATTTTCAAAGCTGGGAGCGGTCCAGAGAACCGAATTTCAACCAAACTATGGTGAGGTCCACATTGTCTGTGGAGGCTATCAGGGCTCGGGGCCACATGCTGAGTAACATGATTGGTTCGGGTTCAACTCGCCATGTTACATCCTGATTCAGGTTTCATGATGCCAGCGAAAGAATGTAAAGTGCTGCAATTAGCTGACGTTTGTGTTGACACAATCAGTCAACAGATCAGAAGGAATTCTTCAAATTGAAAGCAAGCCTGCGATTGTGAGCCCCGCCCCTAAACAAGCCCAGAATCTGGACTGGGGGTGGACTTGAGAAAATTAAGACCGAGTGTAAAAATGCTGTCAGACACTCATTTGGCTGACGCTTACATGTGAGACACGATACAAAGGACCAGAGATGATTAAGGGTCTTGCTCAGTGGCAGCTTGGCCATGCTGGAATTTAAACTCGCAGCCTTCTGAATCATCCAAAGCCAAGCCAAAATGCTTTCCTGTTGCACCACTCAGAAGCCCAGCGCTGAATTTCTCTAACCAAAAAAAACGTTCACCCTGAAATACCTTGACAAGCACTTTGTAATTAGGCCTGTCCTATTTGTCATTACAGTTATACAAAGTAGTACATGGCTGACATAATTTACTCTGTTCTCCTAATTAACATACATTAATCTCAGACATGCTCGCTTTTGAAGGGCGTCACAGCAGAGAGATCAAATTAAATTAAAGAATAGCAGGGGACCAAATTACACCATAGTGCCGTTCACGAGTGTGATATGGATTGGCACAAAGTCATGTCTTGGTGCAGTAAGTAGCTCAGTATAAAATTTATGTAAGGAATAAAAAAACACTCGGTGTCGTGGTGTTGTAGGAAAATAGTCGATGACAGGGTGATGTGATGAGTCACCGTTACCACCCAGAAGATCTGATAACTGCCGTGTTTAATTTCTCTTACGCCACAGCGTTTAGTCAGCAATTACACTTTTTATTTATTAGATAAACATCATACATTTTATCCTTTTATAACTGCACCTTATGTTGTAGAACATCAGTGAGACATTACTATTCAGTTAGTGTCTGTTTAAATCACTTATATTATTGCAGCTATAAACATTCCCTCACCAGCCTCTTTTTTCTCTCACTTGTCTTTTTATTAATCACAAAAATAATGCAGCTTGTCGCGTTACCCAGAAACTCAAAAGCGTAAACGTCTCTGTCCCGAAGACGTTCTCATGTCAGACCATTACAAAGCGTTGACACTAGACAATCTTTCCTTACAGAAAACTTCAGTGAATCAATAACTATACAGTTTCCTTTGTTTAATAATGACACATTTAAAAATGTGTTTTTTTTCTTATTGGTATTAGATTATGTGCAGCGTCTGCCATACAAGTTCCTGTGAATGAGTTCTTACTATAGAAACGATACTGCATTGTTAATAAATAATGGAAGCCGTTTTGGCTGCCTGATGTGATGTCTCTACATGATACTGACCCATGATGGAGAATCTATGAGCGTATTTCTGAATAGTTTACCGTACCGATCTCTGCACCATCTGCACCAAGCTCATCCCCTCATACAAAGATATCCTTTTATTAGAGGTAGAAATGTAAGTTTCTCCTTTACAAAGCTCCTCAATCAGTACGGTACATGCTCAAAGAATCCTGCCATGCTAATTTCCTTCCTCATCCATATTTGTAGGGTTTTTTTTTTTTGTCTCCAGTCTAATCCAACCATGTCCTTTCAAATCTCCTTCATCTCAAAGACATCTTAGCCACCCTGAACATCCTATTTATTTATTCATTCCCAGAATTAAAACTTTCTTCTTACGAGGCTGTAAAGCCCTCAGTCCAGGGGAGCAGAGAAGGACAAAGTGTCATATGTAACATGACACATTTATGCTTTAAACAGGACTGTTCAGAACTGAGGTTCAGCAGGGTTCTGGTCATGAAAGGGGGAAGTAAAGCTGAGCTTAAACAAAGCAGATCCACAGTGTGTGCTCTCACTGATCCTCCATTTCTCCAGAGGATAATCAGAATCAGACCTGAGACATGAAAGATCGACTTATGAGGAATTGCTGACTTTACACCTGGTTAAAAGACATGATATAGCATCAGGATATTACAGGTCTGGGATGTATGTATTAATGAGTCCAGCTTTATATATTTATATATATATATATATATATATATATATATATATATATATATATATATATATATATATAAGGGATACACTCCGTGCCATGCTGTTATAGGAAAATAATCAAGAACAAAGACGGAGCGGCGTTACTGTTACAAGTCCAAATCCTACAAAGGCATGTCTGAAGTGTTTTATTTTTCTTATACCACAGCAATTTGCCAACAGTTACAATTTCTAATTTTGAATTACTGAATGACAAGTCATTTTTTAAAAAATCTATTTAGAGGTATATTCATGCAAGAGGAAGTGGTAGCTCAGTTGATAAGATGTTGGACTTCTGATCGGAAGGTTGAGAGTTCAACCTTCAAATCCCAGCACCGCCAAGCTGCCACTGCTGGGCCCTTGAGCAAGGCCCTTAACCCTCCACAGCTCAGTTGTATAAATGAGATAATTGTACGTCTCTCTGGATAAGGGCGTCTACCATAAATAGCATAAATGTAACATTGATGTTGCTGAATGTCCTTGAGACAAGTTAGTTCCTGTTCTCTCGCTTAGAGCAGCCAGCCGCTCTTTTTTTTCGATCTAATAAGTTAATAAGACAAAAATACAGCTTCTCGTGTTCCCAAGAAACCTCAAAGTGAAAGCGTTTCTGTGACGACACCTGAGCCTCATTCAAGTTTTTCTTAACTTGATCTTATGAATATTTTTGGTCTTCCTTTGGTTAGATTTGTTTGATTTTATACTATTAAAGTGTTATGCAAAGCTTTGAATGCTAACTCTAGAATTTGTTACTTTTACAAAACTGGTTCTTCGAGGGTTCTTTGGATATTGGATATAGAAGTGCTTTGCTTCTAAATAAAGGTTCCTTCAAGGCTCTATTTAATGCATCAACTCATTAGCTAACCATCAGCCTTTTAAATTGAGATGAATCAGATTTGGGGGAAAAGGGAACACTAAATTGTGCAGCACCGAGCCTCTCGAGGAAGAGATTGAGAACTTGGTAAGATATTTAAAAAAGTATTTTAATAGGTTCTGCATCTATTGCCATTATCGCTTGGTGCACATCTGGTCTCTAAATTAAAATGCTGTGAAAAACAAGCAAGTAAATTTGCTGCAGACCTGACACGAGTTCAAATGGGCATCGTTCCCATCCTCCCAGCCTCACGCTTTCACACATGTGGACCATTATTCGAGAGGTAGCAACAGTGGCACATGCGGATTCGTATTACAGACACGTGGCACTAACGCACCAGGCTGTTTATCCCACGTCTAACATCCAATATCGCATTCGCACTATGCGCCTGATCCAGGACCAGTTTTCTCAACTTTTTTCCCCTGACCTGAACAACAAGTCTGTCCTCAGATCAGCAGCAAATGGAGAGATTTCTTGCTGTATACTCTCTCTGTCTCTGAAACATTTCCTCATTTTCACATTTATAGTGTATAATGTGTTACGTTGGACACAAAGGAGTGGATAATAGCCCTGTATAAGCGCTCGGTTGGCCACGCTGCTCTTGGCTCTTGTTAGAAAATGTTATCTTTTGATGGTGGTTCTGGTGTGACATCTGTGTGCACAACATTTTTCCACGGATATTTGATATTTCACCACCTTGACCCAAATGCTCAATTTGATTATGATCAAACAAAGCATGCCACTTTCACCCTTGTGTAGATGCTACAGAGAGCAAAAAAAAGGTTAAGAAAAAAAAAAAAAAAGATCTCAAATCTCTCCATGTTTTATGCACTCAGGTTCCACCTGGTAGTTAAGAGAAATTAGACAATTCCATAATCCTGTATTCATAATGCATCATAAATAGAGTATTATGTCTTAGAGTTCTTAACATAAACCCATAGAACTGCACAGAAGTTCTAATTACACTTAACACTTGATAAAGCGTGAATTTATGACTATCAGGGTACACAGTGAATTACAATATGTTCAGAAGAACACATTAACATACAGTATTAACACTTTATAACACTTCCTTTGTTATGTAAAAAATGCTTCAATTGAGACATTAGTGCTATTGTTGTCCTTATGAACATAATATAATGCATTATGTGACCTGATATTGTCATATGAACACTTATTACCACTTAAGTTCTGGCTCTGATGTAGCATAGTATGAAAAGAAAAAAAAAACCACTTACAGTGCTTCATAAAGCATATTTTAAGAAACTTACTTATTGACTTTTTATCAAGCTGTCATAGTGCCATATTCATGCTAACTGTGTATGTTATAATGCATTCTAACGTGTTGTACAGTTATTATAAGCTGGTGTTATAGTGCATTTTAGGACTTTATTGTGCTTATGAACATCATATATTTATATTTTATACATATTCTGCATGTAACTATAACTAATTATGAGCAGTTATACAAGCTTACACCAGCCATTATAAGGTTTTAGTCTGCTAGGTTGTATATACAGTACATTTATTCATTTATCTTCAGTAAGTGTTTTATCTTGGTCAGGGTGTCAGTGGATCCGGAGCCTGTCCCGGGAATGCTGGGCGTGAGGTGGGAATACATCCTGGATGGGACACCATTTCATCAGACGGTGTATGCTGCAGTATACAACATACTGTAAATGCATCCTGTTCTCATTTACGTAGCAGCTATGAACAGCCATTCCCTCCACAAAAAAAACAAACAAACATACAAAGCACTGACACTGGAGACTCCTTCCATAAAAACAAAAGAAAATGCACGATATCAACAAATTATTTTTTTTCTTTCTTAAATAAGAACAATCTGTGTATTATTCATCTTAGATTAAGTCCCCGGGAATGAACTGTTGCTAAAGAAACTATTACATATTAGAACAAGCGCATTAATATAAACCTGTGATTTAAATGACAGCCGTACAACCTTCTGACCAATCAGATTTGAGGATTCAACAACACTGTGGTATAAATAGACTTAACCACTTCGACATCTTGGAAGTAGATTCAGTGAGTAGAGTATAAAAGATCAAAAAAAAAAAAAAAAAAGTGAGCGAGTTCATCTATGAATGAAGGCCAGAGGAAAAGTTAAGGAAGGAAAGGAAACACTGGAGCAGGACACGGGCCATGCAGAAACCATCAAGTGGCTGTCTGAGCGTTCTGCCGACAGGCCGTCTCCCCAGAGCGCTGGGAGCATTAGCATGTGGTTCCAATAAGTGGATGAGCTGTCCTCAGATAGGACGCCAGTCCCACAAAATCCTCAACTCATACAGGGCTTATGAAAGCCCCCTGAGGGAGAAAGAGAGAGAAAAGTGGGCAATAATATACAAAAGAACAAGCAAACCAAACTTGCTTGTGCACCAGGAAGGCACAGCCACCACAGGGCACCCAAAATCAGATACGTTCCGCGGCGACTCGGATTGACGTCAGTCCTTGTTCCTCGCTCTTGCTTGGCTGTATGAGGTCTTTCCTAGCCAGAGGTTTATCCCTGTCACAGCGTGGTCGGGACAGCAGGAAGTCCTCACCAGGGAGAGAGATGCTCCTTAATCAGACCTCGGCACGGTGTCTGGAAAGCCAAGCCTGCCCACGACTTGCTGTGGTCCATGAGGATTTTTTTAGCAACTTAAAACAGCATTCGCACAATTCCTGGCTGCTTCAAATAAAAGGATCGGGTTGCAAGTGACAGGAGAAGATGAGCAATTCAAGGAATAACGTAGCCGTTTCCAAGGAATTATTTTCCTCTCGCATCTTAATGCTACCACAGAGGCACACCGCAAACACAAACAGAAAAAAAAAAGAAGCATTCATAGAACCGCAGTTGCATGCACACATTGTTCGAGCATTATGTCATTACACATAGAATTATACTGCTGTAACAGCGTGACCTTGAGATAATGTGTATCACCACATTGTACAAACACGGTTAACCCAAATCTGATATTAGAGCGACTGTGTACTGGCTGAACTATTGTTCTGTTCCCATCATATCTGACTGAGCTATTAACTGTATAATTATCCAGTTATTGCTGTTGACTCGGTATATAAACCTTTCAGAGATAGAGTCCTGCCAAGACTGGTTCTGAGCAAACCAAGAGAACTGAGACATTGTTGCACAACTGAAGGTGTCACACAAGGTCCTGAATGCTGCTATAGGACAAAAGGCACGTCCTAAAGTACCTGAAATAACACGGCAATTTGGCAGCAGTACGAATTTAATTAATTACAGGACGCCACATACACCTTATAATCTTTAAAACGTTTTATTTAGTTTTATTCTCAGTTTTTTTTCTTCAGGAAGGTCCTTGAAACAAGTTAGTTCCTGTTCTCATTTACGTTAAAGCAAACTGTGAACAGTCAAACCAGCCTCTCTTTGTTCTCTCTCTTCAAAAAAAAACAAAACAAAAAAAAAAGCAGATTGTCATGGTACTGAGAAACTGTAAGGCATAAACTCCTCTGTCCTGAAGATGTTGTGAAATGAAAGTTACAGCTTTAAACCTGACACTGGAGACTCCTTCCTTAAATGGCAACCAGACATCTGCATCATATGCGCTTTGCCTTCTGACCAATCAGAATCCGGAATTCGACATCGCTGTGGTGCAATTATATTATATTATATTATATTATATTATATTATATTATATTATATTATATTATAGAACATAATGTTCTGACAAACAGCTTGATGTTTGCATCATCTCTTTTTTTTCCCCGAGATTAGTGTAATGTAACTGAGGGGACAAAAAAGAAAGTCGGATGACCGAGCTGGAAATGTTTGCATTCAACGTGTCTGTCGTTTTAGTGAGAAACTATTACGCATTAACTCAAGTGCAAGTGTTTTGCTAGTAATTGCCCCATGTTTCTGTGCTATTTTGCCCGACGTAGTTTTCTGCATGAATGACTCCGCTCACTCCTCTTTCAGTAAACACGGAAAAGTTAAAAGAGTTTGATATTTACTCGGGTTACTGCAGAGACACGATACTGCCTCCTATATTTTTCCGTAATTTCATTTGTACATTGAAACATTCATAAACGAATGGCATTAAATTTCACACCCAGGAGACGGTGCGCATTAGGAATGGAGAACGGCCTGAGTTCATAAATTTGTTTGGCCAGCAAAACAAGGATTAACATATCTCTTCTTAACTTATCTGATCCTGTGAGAATCATCAATAATAAATTGGGAGAATTTGAAAGTGCTGATGAGGGATTTTTACTTACAGGACGAACCACTGAGGCTACAGATCGAGAGGTGCTACTCAGAATTTTAAAAGACGAACACGAGCGTTGCTCCCCGTTCGGGTTGTATAGATTTCTTTTCAAAGTGTTTTTTTTTTTGTTTTTTTTTTTTCTTCACAGGGCAAATTACTTCTGGATTAAAAAAAGTAGAAAAAAACCCCCAAAACATCAGTTTCACATGTGATTACATATGAAGGTGACTTTCTCCATGTCTTCCCCTGAAAGTAAACATCAGTAGTTGATGATATAAATGATTCTACAATAATGTAATAGTGGGAAAATGAACATTTAACCATGAATGAATCATGTGAGAAAATCACACGTGGGAAAAAGAAAAAAATGAAAACTATGACAGAACATGTGAAGGGTCCAAAACCCACTTGTGCAAATTTCACACGCGAGACATTTGATGATTCACATGTGAAGGTCATGTGACTTTGCTGTAAGAGAACTTTAAAGACGTGTGTGAAGTTTCATTGCTGCTTTAGCACAACACACACTTTTCCGAATGAGGTCAACAGTCAGTGAGGTGCTTTCATGCTTGTGTGTGTGTGTGTGTGTGTGTGTGTGTGTGTGTGTGTGTGTGTGTGTGTGGGTGTGGACACAAAGCCTGAAGAGTTACTCACGTAGGTGAGGCCTCTGTGTGTCAGGTGCATGCTGGGTAATCAGGATGGCAGTTTGAGTCCAGTTCTTACCCTGCTGAGAGTGAGACGTTAGACACACAGAGGGTGAGACGTTAGACATGCCGAGAGTAAAGACGTTAGACACGTGGAGAGTAAAGACGTTAAACACGTGGAGAGAGAGGCGTTAGACATGCCGAGAGTAAAGACGTTAGACATGCCGAGAGTAAAGACGTTAGACACGTGGAGAGTAAAGACGTTAGACACGTGGAGAGTAAAGACGTTAGACACGTGGAGAGTAAAGACGTTAGACACGTGGAGAGTAAAGACGTTAGACACATGGAGAGTGAGGCGTTAGACATGCTGAGAGTAAAGACGTTAGACACGTGGAGAGTGAGACGTTAGACATGCCGAGAGTAAAGACGTTAGACACGTGGAGAGAGAGGCGTTAGACATGCCGAGAGTAAAGACGTTAGACACGCAGAGAGTAAAGACGTTAGACATGCCGAGAGTAAAGACGTTAGACATGCCGAGAGTAAAGACGTTAGACACGTGGAGAGTAAAGACGTTAGACACGTGGAGAGTAAAGACGTTAGACACGTGGAGAGAGAGGCGTTAGACACGCCGAGAGTAAAGACGTTAGACACGTGGAGAGTGAGACGTTAGACATGCCGAGAGTAAAGACGTTAGACACGTGGAGAGAGAGGCGTTAGACACTCTGACAGTGAGATGTTAGACACGCTGGTGGTTTTTGGGATAAAAATCTCTTTACACTGTGCAGTAAGAAATAAAGCTTCCTCTAGCCTTCTCTCTCTATTGCACTTTCACTCTCTCTGTCTCTCTCGCTACCACAGCCCCCTCTCTCAGCTGTCAATATTTCACCTCTGTTAAGCTTTTCAGATCCTCCTGTGGCCTTAAAAACAAAGATTCCCCTTAAACCAGGTCTCGAACCAAGAGAAGCTGAGAGAATGAATTCACCGCAATAAAATGAGAAGTGTAAGGAGAAGTTTTTAAAAACAAACAAACAAACAAACAAACAAACAAACAAATAAATAAATAGTCACTGCCACAGTTACTAAACAGAAAATGTAAAACTAAATGGAAATGTAAAAACAATTCGAACAGAAAGTTTATTCTGCCGTGTTTTAATGAATTAAAAAGTAAACACAGCAATTAGAGAAAGAAACCAAAAAAAAAACTGGGAATATTTTTTAACAGCTTATTAGTTGATAAACATTTCGACAGAATTGTGTATCTGTATTTTGATGACAGATGGAAAATGCAGTCATCTTATAAAAATGTCGATGATTTATTTATTTATTTACTTACTTACTTACTTACACGTTCACATGGCAGCTTGTTAATACGCTCTTTATTTTAGCTCTACAGCACATGTTGTAAACTATACAGCTGTACCCTGGTGCTACATTAAGTTCTCATCGCAACAACCCGATATCCTGGTTCACGGGTGTCGGCTCGGTGTCCTCACATGGCCAGTGTGTTTAGTGTTGACCACAGACTGGAGCTCTTTGATTGATGTCACCAGTAAAAAAGTTCCTGAATGTTCGTGGGCTTCCAGCTATCACAGCGTGGTCACGAGAGCCGGCCAGCAGAGACGAGGCTGCCATGATAAAGCAGCTCGGAGACGCTGTGGCTTTTGGGGAAATTCGACAAAACAAAAAAAAAAATCGTTTCATTTATTCTTTACATCCTGATCTTCCAAAAAGCTTTTCTTTTAGGGCTGCTAAGGAGACGCCATGAGGTCCAGAACACACACTGTAACACTCAGAAACGAAAAAAGTAAGAAACACAAGGCATAAGGGAGCACTTAATATCTGCGGTGGAGGAAAGTTGAGCTCAGTCAGGACCAATTTTTCCTGACAATGTACTTACACACTGCAAATGCCTTTCACACAACTGATCTAAAACAGTGTTTATTTCATCATACGCCTGTAAATGGAAATATATCACGACGCGTCGGGGCCGACGTGCGCTCTTACATTTTAAGAGCCGTTATACGTGATATTGTAATTCAATTTTCTACTCATTCATTAAACTCATTTTTGGTCAATTTTTTTTTTTGTTTTTATGGCCTCCATGCTTCCGATGCCAGGCGATCCCGAGACGTGGCTCGACTTGGAAAAGCGGATTTTAGCATGGCCACCATTAATTGCTACTCTTCCTCACCATGTTTTTTTTTTTTTCCCCCGGGATCGCTGGCACTTCCGCTGGCTTGTGGTAATAGGAAAAGAAATGCTAGCCACTTAACGACCGGTGTCTGAGAGCACTGCTAATTTTTATTTCTTCTCCATGTATATGTATATTTTTTACTCAAATGTGGCTAGAAATTCACAGAAGCAGCCAAGATGATAATTTGCGTACTAAATTGTAGCTCGTAAAGTTCTCTGGGTCTGAAATAAGTTTTCATACAGCTATGGAAACACGTCAAGTGAGAATAAGAGATGCGATTTGTGAAATTTATGTGATTTTTTTTTTGTCATTACACACATGATTCTGTGATGATTCATTTCATTACACGATTCATTCATTCATTCATTCATATAAGTGACTTTTAGACATGATTCATTTATTCACACGTGAATTTTTCGCATGAATCATTTGTGTACACAGTATGTGAGTGTTTTCAAACAGAACATTCATTTAATTTCACGTTATTTTTTTACATGATTCATTTACTTTCACATGTGATTCTTAGACATGATTATTTGATTTGATTTGATTTGTTAATTTACACGCGATTTTTTACACGATTCTTTTATATTCGCGATTCATTTAAATTTCACGTGATAATAAATGAATCGTGTTAAAAAAATCTCTTTAAATGTGTCCCGTGTAGGACACGTGATGTTACGTGTTTGTTTGAATTCACACGTTTCATTTCATGGCATGTGGAAATGCACCTTTACATGTTTCTCACATCATTACTTACGGCTCACATGATCCCATATGAAAGGTATGTGATATTTCCATGAGGCGGTCATCTGCTTGGCTTTTTCAACATGTTCAACAACAGATGTTAAAATAAAATCCTCATTCAACACATTAACTCAACCTTCACGACCCCTGCTCGCTTTTCCATCTTTTTTTTTTTTTTCAGAGAACCCGAAATCCCCACCCGCTTGTTCCAGCCTCTCACCGCAGTGTGGCTTGAATTCCTCTGCCATTGTGTCTCTCCCCTGAGGCAGACCGCACTCGCCACATCTCTCTGGCCTGATTTACATCTGTCTCACTGTCTGACTGTCTCGCTGTCTCGCAGTCTTACTGTCTCACTGTCTGACTGTCTCGCTGTCTCGCAGTCTTACTGTCTCTCAATCTTACTGTCTCTCAGTCTTACTGTCTCACTGTCTGTCTCACTGTCTCTCAGCCTCTCAGTCTCACTGTCTGTCTCACTGTCTCTCAGCCTCTCAGTCTCACTGTCTGTCTCACTGTCTCTCAGCCTCTCAGTCTCACTGTCTGTCTCACTGTCTCTCACTCTCACTGTCTGTCTCACTGTCTCTCAGCCTCACTGTCTATCTCACTGTCCCTCAGCCTCACTGTTTGTCTCACTGTCTCTCAGTCTCAATGTCTCTCAGCCTCTTAGTCTCTCAGTCTCACTGTCTGTCTCATTGTCTCTCAGTCTGTCTCTCAGACTCTCAGTCTCATTGTCTCTCAGACTCTCAGTCTCACTGTCTCTCAGACTCTCAGTCTCAGTGTCTCTCAGACTCTCAGTCTCACTGTCTGTCTCATTGTCTCTCAGCCCCTCAGTCTCACTGTCTGTCTCGCAGCCCCTCAGTCTTACTGTCTCTCAGTCTGTCTCTCAGTCTCACTGTCTGTCTCATTGTCTCTCAGCCCCTCAGTCTCACTGTCTGTCTCTCAGGCTCTCAGTTTTACTGTCTCTCAGTCTGTCTCTCAGTCTCACTGTCTCTCAGTCTGTCTCTCAGCCTCTCAATCTCAAAGTCTCTCAGTCTCACTCTCTTGCTGTCTCACAAACTCACAATCTCAGTCTCAGTCCAGTGAGCACGCCTCCTGATCTCGAGAATGACCAGAACATTGTTTGATGCACGTTCTCAGTGTCGGTCATGATTAGTGTCTTACCCTTAAAGGTTGTCCATGTGACTGAAACTGTGCTGCTGTTGTTTTTCTCCTTTGTGACTGAAAAATGGTTGTTAAATTAATTTTAAAAATAATAAAATACTACAAAGGTGACTGGTTAAAAGACATATCATGTGATTTCTCATTTTGGCCTTAGAAAAAAATGGTTCCTCAAGGGTTCCTTGGATGACTAATGTTTCTAGATTTTTTATACACAGAACCTTTATGTGATTTCTCAGAGAAGCTTTATGGTTCTGGATAAAACATTTCTGGATTTTCTTCCATACGCAAATTAGCCAAAGAGTCTTAACGTAACAAGAGAGCAGAGCTGTCGAGCATTGCTATTTGCCAACTAAGTAAATGAGTTAAGACATTTGATAGCTAAGCTGTTTGGTAGCAAAGAAGATTACTTAAGCATTTAGGAAGCTAATGCTAATAAAACGATCACTTAACTTTTACCGTCATGTGATTGCAACGTTCCAACTCGGAAAGTAATAAAAAAATAATCAAATATACGAGTTGCCAAATGGTAATCATGAGATTGTGGTGGTGTTCATGTACATTCACCTCGTAATTACAATATTTCTGACAGGACCTGTTGGTAGCATATGTCATTTTCAACCTCGGTGCATTTGTATTAAGAAGTGGGGACGCCTCCATGTTCATCCTCTGTTAGCAACAAGCTAGCCAGCTAACTGTGATGAGTGATGTACATTTCCCTCCTCAGAACAGTGAACTGTAGAACTGTCAGTGTTATAGATTTAACAAGCAAATACAGCTGTATGTTGTTCTCATTTATAACTCATTTAAAGGTAAGAAGTGCCGCTGCGTGTACTGCTGATGCTGTGAGCGGCCATGTTGATTTGATGTCACTTGCCGAACTCAGGGTCGAAGAGACCATCATGATGTACTATCTCGAAGAATTTCAGGCTGGTCAGGGAACGGCATTTTATAGCTGCTGTAACGTAGGTGAGGACAGAAACTAACTTGTTTTATGGATGTTCCACAACATTCAACGCAACTATAAAATATTCTTTTAGTGTTGGCAAATTTTATGTGGTAGAAGAGGGAAAAAAAACACTTCGAGATGTGCTGTAACAGGTGGCAACAGTAACTCTGCTTCATCACACCACTCTGTCACTGAATATTTGTTTTATTTCTTAAATATGAAGCTAGCATTACAATAAATATGCAATGCAATCAGAAGGTTGTTAGCCCTTACATTATAATGCACAGCTAGGACTCTAGAGTCACTATGGTGGAATAAAAGCTGACTCTTCACCCCCTGAAGAAATTCAATTCCCATGTTTGCGATAAGAGAACATTAATAACTTAGTGTACAGATCTTGGAAGTTCCTTGAATCGTCTGCCATTTTTTGGCAATCGAAACCACTCGCATACATTCGAATCTCTCACATCCTGCCAGAGCTGTGGGATCTTTAATTTTCACCACATAAAGCCCACAAGGTACTTTCATTGTGGTCAGCCATGCTAGTAAATCAAAAAAGAAAAAACGAATGTAGCGAAGATACACACCCGGAGGAAATTTAAAGCGAAAAAGACCCTGCTGATGAGAGCATTAACTCGCTCGTCGCTGGCTGATGAAAGCCACGGCTCACCAGCCTGTCGTCTTAGTCTCAGAGAAACCACAGAAACCGTTTATTGTAAGTGTGACAACATGCACACGTGTGTGAACGCTGGAGCGAATGCATACATCCTGCTGTATGGTAAGTGACTTCACCAAACATGGAGTTTCTGAGGTTGGGACTTTGTTGTTTATTTTCTTTTGAATTTGTCTAGAAAGACCCCGCGTCCGTGATGTACGGTTCGCAATGCGCACGCAGACGCTCTCGTGTGTACACAGTTAAAGAGAAAAACGTACACTCCAAACAGGAAGTTCACAAAGTTAGAACTCTGAATTAGTGAAAGTACTACACCTTTTTTTTTTTCTGAATACACTGAATACACTCGTAAGCAAGTTTTCACTTGTTATTCTGAAGTGAGACAACATTTACAGCAATGCGATAAAACGCTCAGTGTCATGCTGTTACAGGAAAATAATCAATAACGGGGTGGTGTGATGAAGCAGAGTTACTGTGACCACTCCAAAGTTGTCAACAAGTACAGTTTTTTTTTTTTTTTTTTTTTTTTTTTTTTTAGTAAAAATAGGATACATCATGCATTTTATCCATATCGTGGAACGTCTGGGAAACGTAGTTCCTGTTCTCACTCACATTATAGCAGCTATAAACAGTTGTTCCATCACCATCCTCTCTTTTTTTGTCTCTCTTGAAGTTACGCTGCACTACTATCAGAGCTGCTGTTATAGAAAATTAATCAATAGCTTCTGACCAATCAGAATCCAGAATTCAACGGCGCTGTGGTGTAAATTCAAGTAATCTAATCTCCAGTCGAATGGTGTATTTTAAAAATAAGGTAGCTATATATATATATATATATAAAAACAAAAAAAAAACCTGAGGTAGTGCTGACAATGAAGAAATGGCCCATGGCAGGGGTGTTCATAGCTAGAGAGAGGTTTATTTGCAACATACAGTATATTCCAAACGTTTGTGCGTAGAGTCTTCATGGGTGGAGTCATATGCAAAACCCACAACCCACCCACACCAATCACCATATAATTCATTGGGATATTAAAAAGACCTCAGTGAAAAATGAATGGAATGAATTTTAATTTATCAGATGCCTTTTACGTATACAGAGTAATCATGTAAGGGTTACGGTCCTTGCTCAAAGACCCATTTGAGCATGGGATTTGAGCTCACACCCGTCTGGTCATGTACCTCCTCCACCTACCTCCACCCGTAGGTCACAGAGAGAGATGCCTCGTTTCTGCCGAGGCCTTTAGGTAGTGGATTGTCTTTGAAGTTATATAAAGTGCCTAAGAACATGATTAAATAGTGCAGTGCTGGTGATAAGGCCATCAGGCGTTCTCATTGACCCCGCTGCTCGGCGATCGTGGCTGTAATTAAGCTCCAGGCCAGCAACTTGATGCCGATGTGACGCACTAGCGGGTCGCCTGAAGAAGTGGAGGTCGGAAAAAGAAACAGGAGCCTCGCTGGCTTTGTGGCCGCGCTCTCCGGCAGCTGCCAAAGCCGAGGCCAGCCCGCTAATTCTCCCAAATGAGAGCCCTTATTCACGGCATCTTTATGCACACAGACACAATCATAAAAACACATACCGAGTGTTCCACAGACCAAAAAGAAGCATGGCGATGGCTTCTCTCTGACAGAAGAAAATATCACATTATATCAGTCATTTATTGATACAAAGGCCTCTATTAGGATGTCAATGGTGCAGACCCGGACAAGTCGTAAATCTCTCAGAGCACAAATGCAGCGTAAGACCATCCATCCAGGAACAACCTTTCCTCTAAGGTCGGTGTGCAGACTTGTGAAGTAAGATACAAATTAGGCTCAGTGCTAACTCACTGATGACTAGCGGTTTGTCCACAGAGCATGGACCTAATTATACACTAGGAAGGATTAACTAGATTACATCACCATGCAGATATAGCCTAATGCTTAAGTATTTAATTAACGCGTCACTATCTAATGCTAACAATTCCACTCATGCTAGCAAACTCTCTGCGATTTATTAAGCCTGTGTTAGGGGAAAAAAAAATAAATCTGGAATTTAGATTTGGGATCTGAAAAGTGGTCACATCTGCAGTCTCAATGGGAAGTGCACGTTTATTAGGTAGTGAATTATTAATTACATTCTTTTTTAGTATAGATGAATATATGAAGGTTCTGCTAACATTATATAAGGCTATAAGGCTTAGCATGAAGAGAAGGGCATATAAGTACATTATGTTAACTTGATAGCAGTGACAGATAAATAAATAAATAAATAAATAAATAAATAAATAAATAAATAAATAATCATGGGCCTAAAACAGAACCTTGTGGGACACCATTATGCCACTGCGCATTGTATAATCTTAACTGTTTTTTTTTTTTTTTCCCAATCAATAAGACGGTTTTCTTGTGAAACAAATGATCAAATTTCGTACATTTATATATATATATATATATATATATATATTTTTTTTTTGCCAAAATCTTCTAAATTAGTGCTAACACTTGTATCTAACTCACACAATATGCTTCATATCATTTTTTACAGCATGATTTGCGTACACAGTCTGCTGTCCAGTCCCCGCCTGATGTTTCTGTGACTGAGCTCCATCTATCAGGACTTAAGTACTTTTCCAACTCTACATTGACCTTGAATGGTTGACATTGATTTCCTGTGGTGTCACACGGATAGGAGTTGTTGGCACGTGGCCCTCAGCGTTGCGCACATCGGGAACGGATTTGAGAATTCCCGGTCCGTACTGCTGATGGATCACCTTCGTCTGCGCCACATCCATCCTCACCTGCCTCGGAGGAGGTGGCACCTGTGCCAAATTTATCATAATACACACGAGTGACACGACCACGGGAAGACAAAACGGCGAGGAATTCCTAAATAAAGATTGTCTCAGAGGACGGCATCCTGTATTCACTCACACCCATATGGAAACTCAAACTGGAGAAAGAAATACATTTGGATGTGCATGTGCTGTGCTATTTTTGTAGGTATTAAACAGCACAGTATATGACTTATATAACACACGCCACATGAAATAGTAGCTTAAGTTAAAGATTCTCTAACTGATATTAATTTGGCTTTTGTAATTAGGCGTCGTATATTTGAGAAACCACGAGTATATCATTATATCCTTTTTTTTTCAGTGTCTCCATATACTTCCGCGTGAAGGACATCTGCCTTGAGGAGAGCAAGCATTCATAGGCATGAGCTTTATAGGATGGAAAAGAAGGTCATATGACATTGACTATGTGCTAATTTAATTAATTGCCCACAGTTCCTTGGAAAAAGGTTTTATAGACAGTTTAAGGAAAAGAGAGAAGGAGAGCGAGCGAGAGTGAGAGAGAGAGAAGAACGTCTGTTATTCTTATTGCCCTGTGGAGCGATGCCTCACACAAAGGTCCAACTTCTCTTTCTGCCTCAGGATGGGCCAAGCGCAAAATTAACAGTCTGTGAAGAGATGGAGAGACAGAGGCGTCTGCTAAGTGTAAGAGGTTCTTGCTCCGTCTGTCTGTCTGTCTGTCTGTCTTTCCTTCACCTCCTCACTCTCTCACCTGCACCAAGGAGACTCAGGTATTGTCTTTACAGTGAGGGGGAGCGATAAAAGGCCCAGGCCACAGCGCCAGGCCTCCAAACCACAAAGCGAAAGAGGAGTTGGCGCACTTCTCATCCTGCTTTCTCCTCCCTTCAGAAGCACAATGCCCTCTTTCAGCCTTTGCCCAGCCCTCCATGAACTAGACCCAGCTCCACGCCGCCTCCCCAGCCTATTAACCCCGACCGCTAAAGAGCTTAACACCACACAGCAACCGTGATTTTTTTTAGCAACAACGGAGCACCAAAGCCTCTAAAACTCAGACACACCGAGGTCTCCTTATGGACAGTGGTGATTTTAAGGAAATGTATTAAATGAAACAACAGGGAGACTACAACGGTGCTTGCTATGCTTTTTAAAAGCACAGCCTGGGGGGGGAATGTCACACTGGAACGAACTTTATGTAACATACAGCAAAGTTCTGAAATCCTTTGTTTCTCCATTACGCATAAACTGAGGCTATTATTTTCATCAGCTGCTAATAGTTTAAACCTCACATTAAACCATTAAACCAAACATAACCTCGAGAGCAGCCTGGTGAGCTGTTTGGAGGATTTGTAGGTTGGACGAAAGACCAAAATCCTGTTTCGTTTGGAGAAGGAGACGTCAGTATCCCACAATGTTCTCGTCTGTTTTTTTTTTTTTTCTGCCCTCTCTGGATTTTGCCCTCAGACACTTAGATCAGCCGAGTGGACGGCACCGAGGACCACACACAGGTCACAGAGTACACTGAGCAGAACTTCCTGTTTATACGCTAACTCTCCTTTTCACTCCATTAGTCGGGATATAAAGGCAAATGTACGGTTATGATCGCTCATGCATTTTTAATATGTAAGGAATAAAACACTTGTAGGCAAGTCGCTGTTGTAGGCAAATAATCAAATCAATCATCGATGGTGTGGTGTGACGAAGTGGAGCTACTGCTGCAGTTTTATTCCTCTTATACCACAGTGGATTGCCTACGCTAACATTTTTGAAAAATGCAGAACGTCTGAAATGAGTTACATCATAGAAGTTACAGTGTATTGCTCCTTTTTTTAATAAGAAAAAAAAAAAATCGCAGCTTATCATGTTACCGAGAAACTCCTCTGTCCTGAAGATTTCGGTTAAAGGTACAGCTTGACCTCTGGAAAGCATACCTAGGGAATTTTTTTCTCCCCAAGTATGAAACCTTATGTATTTGGCTTCATATATCTGAAAAAAAAAAAAAGAATAATAATTAAGAATGACAAGCTTTTAATATAAATTAATGCATTGTATAATCCAATTAAATTATATAATAATATTTTATATAAAATACATTTTATTATATATGTATATCTTTTTTTTTATTAATTAATAATAGAATTTATTTGTATTTTCTCTAAAAATGAAAACCTTGATAAATAATTTATTTAACAATTATTTATTTTATATTTATGTAAAACATATTTATTAAATAACTCATTATTCAATAATGATTCATTAATTTAGTCAGTATGTGAATAAATTCTGTATTTCTGTAAAATGACATGAATTATATACTTTTTATTAAATCAATAAAAAATATTTTTGTATTTTTCTAAAATATTAAACTTGATTAATGATTGATTTAAAAAGTTTCTTTAGTGAATATAATTTTTTTTTAAACAACTAATTATTCATTAATGTTATAATACGTTTACCGATCAGCTTCCTGACTTGTGAAAGATGAGGTTAGCTGCTGCTGCACTGGTCGGTGTGTGAACGTTCGACTTCAGCTAGCGCACCGCGTGGAGCCATGCTTCTGCAGGACTGAAGCCTTTTAACTACCAGGCTTCGGTTTCAACTTGTAGGCAGGAGCTCTGTGGTTCTTCTCGTTCTTCTTGACTCCTGGTTAATCTGTTAAATAAATGTTATAATACTTCTTTTCATGTGTTGTTTTAGAAAGAACGTTTGGAAAATAGCATCATTTTGGTAGGGCTATTAAATTCAAGGCCTCATTAAGTGCAATTCTGTATGTTTACACGTTATCACCAAAAAACGTCCATCACTGACTAATGCTGTAATTTTGACTGAAAATTACTATATGATTCATTCACTAGAACTGAAATAAAGTTGGTATTGTGGTCATCTGTTTGACTAGAACGTACACCCCATACACACACACACACACACACACACACACACACACACACACACACACGCACAGTGAATGGAGGATTGATCTTTACACCCAATCTGCGTTTGGAAACCCAGCCAAGATCCTCACCTCAAATCCTCCCTGTTTACGCCAAGACATTCGTCATCCTCTCCTCCGCTCGGCTACCTGAGCCTCTCTTCCTCTCTCGGTCACATCATGGTGTGTGGCCTGCTGGAAAAGCTTGTCATATGAGTGCGTGCGTGCGTGAAACGCTCAGCGAGCTCGCCAGGTTAGCCGGCCTGCAATGTGTCTGTGATGTATGGCTCAGCCAAACACCAAGACTTTTGGTGTTTTGTTGCATTACATCATGAGAGAAGCGCAGGGTGTTGTGGGGTAGAAGATCGAGGTCAGGGAAGAGTAAGGAAGTGACGCCATGTTGATTTAGGAAGTTAAGCGTAGCGTGGTGAGATGACATCATTCTCTTAGGAGTGATGTCACCCCTAATATTCTGTAAAAATCATATTTATATTGGAGCAAAAGTTTTTTTTTTGTTTTTTTGGGATGCAACTAATAAAAGGTGTAAACAATTTTATAATATTCTTCAGAATGTAACAAATTAGCTGACGCTACTAATAAATACATAAAACCTTTATATTGTTTATAATTTATTTTTGAAATGTTACAAATTAGATGCGACACTGCTAATGAATATGCAATAAGCACTTCTATTATTGTTCTGGATTTTTTTTTTTTATGTAACAAATTAGATTAGACTAGTGATGCTACTAAAAATGTGTGAACAATGTGTAATTTATTTAGAAGAATAAATGTTTTTTTTATGTAAGAAAGTCGATATATGAGATTAAAATATATGAAACATTTCCATTAACATTGTTGACGTTATTTATTTCTGTATAATTGTAACAAATTAGATGCTAATATATGTGAAAACCATTTTTTTGTAAATATTGTACAGATTTTTTCCCCCAACAATGTTTAGCTCCTTATATCTAAAAATTAAAAAGGTAAAAAGAATAATAATCAAAAAATGTAATATTTATTTTATAGATTATTTAAAATTTTGTACATAACATTACGTATGTTTGATAATTTTTTATAATTTTTTAAAATGATGATTACAATTATGTATTAATTCCACAAACATTTATTTATTAATGTAGTTAATAATATGCATTAAATAATATTATTAAACTTGTCTTTGCATATACAGTATGTGACAAAAGTGTTTTTGCATTCAAATAATCATGAAATATTTAATAATCAATTAAATAGCAGATCAAACAGCTTCGAATTAAGACTCAGATAAGAGCGATTGAGTGAGTGTTTAGAAACGACTGTTACACTTGCATTGTTTTAGAGTAAAAATAGATGTCCTGAGTCATTCATGGGTTGAGCACGAGGCTATAAAGCTGTACGATGTAGGAGGTTGTGCGCATACGTAATAATGAAAATGAAATTCTGTCTTTTCATCTGGCTGTGTTTCTCTGTGTCGTTCCTCCCACACACAGCACTCACAGTGGAGTTATTTGAGCTGCAGCTCTCAAGGGCCTACTTCATGACTTCCAGCTCCAGCAGTGTATCGATTAGATATCAGGCCCTAATTGGGCTGTGATCTCCTTGGCTCTGAGATGTATGATGGAGATGACAGGAAATGGATACTCCTCTGATGGTTGTAAATAGCCTAGCTGAACAAAATGCGTTTTCCTTTTTCTTGGCTACCAAATCTTTCTTTTTTCCTTTGTCTGTCCCTTCTCTTTTCTCTCTCTCTCTCTCTCTCTCTCTCTGTCTTTTTCACTTTGTATACACACTACAGTATACGGGCAAACGTTTGTGGATACCTGACCATCACACTCATATGGGCTTATTGAACATCTCATTCCAGATTTAGCCCTAGATATTCCATACAATTGTGTGCCTCCAACATCGTGGCAACATTTTGGGGAAGAAGCACATATGGGTGCAATGGTCAGGGGTGCACATACTTTTGTTAATATCTTGTATGTGGATATGATCAGTTATGATCTTCATCAGTCTTGAGGCATCAAGGTAATTAGGAAAAATAAACGGGTTTTTAGAGCCCTATTTGGACAGCATTAGTTTTAAATGGAATGTAATGAAGGACACAATCCCATCTTTAACAGGTGCTGCTTTTTAGTTTATGTATGTTCCAGTTGCAACATTAACGTTTTTTTCTTATTTACGAAGAACTTCCAGCCCAGAATGTGTAATGGTTCTAGGCAAACATGATCAGCATGTTCTGATCATTTTAGTCTCATCAGAAGAGACTTGGCTTTGGAGGAGAAGAATTTTCCTTTCGAGTTAGAAAACATTTTCGATCACTGTTAGACACTATATTTACTGAACGATATTTGTGCCATAATGTTGTGTTTGAAGCTTGCAAATCAAAATTTTTATACTTTATCTCAAAATGATTGAACATGCCTTCAGGGACCACTTGTGTTCGGATTTCATGCACGATTCCCGCAGGAGGAAGTGTGTCGCAAACATTTATTACATCAGTAATAAACTGTAACTGTACAGGCTGTATCAGACATTTTGATCGAGTAATCTACTAATGAAACGTATAAATGAACGATGGATGACAAGACGAACGAAGCAATGAAGAGCAGCTGCTGTTATAGCGTTGCCTTTATCCGTTACCATAGTGATGAACAACTCTACCATTCAGTGCAATTTCCAAACAGTCTCGCAAACGGTTGCATATTTTCCATCTAGGGCAGTGATGTAATAGATGAGGCGGTCCCTCGTTGATGTAGAGGATGTAGAGGAATCATCTGAAGGGCTTCTGAGTTCTGAGGGAGACTGGCAGTTATGGGTAGACCTTAAGCAGCAAGCTCCCTAGTGATATTCAGAACAGACATTGTCCTGCTGTCCAAGCACACCAAACGAGTTGTCCTGCTGCAGCTCACAGTCCCTTCGGAAGACCACTTGGAAGAGTCCTTTGAAAGGAAGCTTGCCAAGTATGAAGGGTCTGGTCACTGAGTACCAGCAGGGTGGCTGGAGAGCAAGGTGCTTGCTATAGAGTTTGGATGCTGGAAATATCTGTCCAGAACCCTCAGCATGTTGGCTATTGTGTGAGCAAAGATCCATCACCGAAGCAGCAGAGAGAGCATCAAGATGGCTCTGGCTCAAGAGAGGAATGCCCTGGGGACAGTACCGAGCTAGACGTCTGGACACCTGCTGGAGCCTGATCACCACCATCTGATGATGTAGAAAGACCTGGAACGCCTGAAGATTCCAGGAACAAGTGTCCAAAAGCGTCAGCTGATGTGTATTCAGAGATTTTAGTCCAGTTTGTCAAATTCAGATTCAGTTATGAACTGAAGTTGTAATCAACGTCAACGTGGCAACAGTAACTTTACATCACCCCGTCATTGATTATTTTCCTATAACAGCACAACACTGAGTGTTTTAATCCTTTCTTAACTACTGAGTAAATCTTGTCATCAGTTCACTGCCATTGATATTGTCAAGGTTACCACTTTGTTGATTATTTTCCTATAACAGTATGGCCCATCTTTTTTATTACTCACCCATCACCTCTTGTGCAGTGCAACATCCAGGGCTGCTATTCATTCCACCTTAATTTGTTGCTCTCCGGATGCAATACAACTACACTAAAGACCTGACCTAGTTCTGAGAGTGAACCCAGAGACCAGGCTTTAAAGGCACTCCCGCATCACGTCTGGTTCTCGTTTTCTTTTTGTCCTTCTCTTCTGGAAAAGAGCACATCCCTCTCTCAACACCCACAACACTGAACTCTGGACTTTGATGGATGCTTAAACAGACAGTATATTTTTCCCCCTCTGGAGACACCATGTTATGGACAATATCTATCTTTGCATATATGAGCACCTCTCCATGTCTTTCCAGAATTTTTTTCAGTGCTTTTTAGAAACCAAGCCACTTTTGGCACTGGAACTGGCAGCCTGATGGTACGAACTTATGCCTGTGTTCCTGCTACTTGACAGCAAAATGGCCAAGAATTAATGTCCCATGTCTGGAATGAACACCTGACAATGCTGTTAGGCACTGGTGTCACTCTGGGTTGCACACTGGAGCCGAGCACCAACATCCAAACCACAGGACCTTCCTACTGTGATATCCTTCTTGTTTTTTTTTTTTTTCTTTCCATTTCACCAACACTTCATATAATTTAAGTTAGGGCCTCTATTTGCTTTGATTCAGCTCTACATTTATTTTAGATGCTATTTTTTGCTCTACAATAAAAGCTTTGTTTTGACGACGCACTCTAAGAGCGAGCATGGATCATTCTTATGCCGCAGTCTCTAAGTAACTGGGCTGAAGGATTGTCATCTTGGGTCTTTAATCAGGCTGGGTTTGAAATGAAACAGTGATTATGAGGTTAAAGGGCAGAATGAGGTCTTTAATTTGGGTGAAGTGTATAGAAAATCTAGCCCGTCTTATTCATACAACTACTGTTTAAGGGAAAGAAGCTGTTACTATAGAAACAATAACGTATTAGAACGAGTGCATTAATATAAACCTGTGGTTTTCAGAGGTTTACTGTCAGAGGTTCTGTTATAGAAAATTAATCAACACCTTCTGACCAATCGAATAGGCTTCTCTAAAGACAAAAATACACCAACATGACCTCATGTTTTCACCACAAAATATTACCCACTGGTAGCACTCAACAACTAAAAACGGTCAGAATATGGTTTGCTCAAAAGATTAAAAAAAAAAAAAAAAAAAGCTGTAGAGTTCTCATCCAGAGTTTTATCAGGAGAGGAGACAGAGTGATGAAATGTACTGCTCTTGATCCAAAGCAGACCAGCTCAACTGTGAGGCATGGTACATGGACATGTATAGCTGCCAGTGGAATTTGTTCACTTGTCCTTACTAATAAAGTAGAAGCAAGATGAATCCTGAATTGTATGGAAAACTTTACTGCTAAGATCCAACCAAATGGAAAACATCAGTGTATGTCGTTTTACCGCACAGCAGGAGAATAAGTTGAAACGCACTACTATGGAGTTTTGACTGACGGACTCAGCGACCTGACCTGAACCCAAAAGATCTGTTTTAGTTATGGAAACCAATCTGAAACCTAACGTCCCTAGAAGTGAACAGTTGTTGAATATGGCTGTATTACAGTCCTAGAAGAGCTCCAGGACGGAAGGTACTCAGCGTCTAATGAGATCAGTCATCAGTTTGTAACCAAGTATTAAACATGACAAATTTATTTCTATTAACTTGTCGAGCTATAAAACAGGCTGGCTCTTAGTTAGGCTTTGGGCCACCAGGAGTGTCAGTGCTCCTTGGCCATCTACTAGCTAACTCTCCCCATCATACAACAGCTAGCAAACAGGGAGGATGAACGCTAACACGTGCTTCCCCCCCGAGACACGTGAAGCCAGCCAACCGTATCTTCTCAAACTCCTGTTCATGCTGCATCATAGGGCAGTATAACACACTCAGAGGAAAGTGCTACCCGCCCTCTTCCACATACATGAGCTCACAGATGCTCGCTAGTGATGCCGTGATTGACAGTGGAATGAGAGTATCCCCCTCCCACCCAGAGAACATGGTCAATTTTGCCACCTAGACTCCAGGTCATGGATGGCTGTTGTGTTGTCAGTATTTGAACTTGTGATCTCCCGAAGATAGGGTGAAAACTTTGATTTTTGTTATGTGGAACCACATTGGAAACATAAATGTCTGTCAAATGAATAAACTTTGAGTTTATTATAGCCATATCTGTTAAAACCTCATAAAGACTATAAATTTCACTACCTTGAGCTTCTATGGTAACCATTAACTCATGTCTAAAGGTAAAATTTCCATCTCTACTCTATCTAAATCTATATTTCTGGCAGGGATGTAGATGTCTAAACCATGTGGACAGCCAGAGCAGAAGTTCAGGTCTGTGGTGTTTGCTGGCAAAATGTGCCCACCGAGGCAGAAGTGTCTGAATGTCGGCCGTCTCAGCAGTCTTCCTGAGGAGAGACTAATTGACTGTATTGTCTTTGGCCAGGTCCCATCAGACTAGCTGTAGATTGATGGTGATGACTAGCACCCCCTCAACAGTCCATCGTGTGCTAATGAGAAAGTGTTTAATGGGAGGCCAGCAGGGGTTTGACATGGAGGTGGAAGGAGCGTCAGCGGACATTGATGAGTTCCAAACTGGACAGGAGAAGGGCAGAACTCTATGAATGACGGATACTGATAGATGCTCAGCCTGGAAAAAAAAAAGAAAAGACCAGTGACAGCGAGATAGGGAGAGAGAGTTCAAGGTACCACAGAAGGTTTGTTCTGATGCGTCAGAGCTCATTATTCCATACACTGTTCATCTGTGTGTGTCTTTGCACATTTGAATCCGGGATCCTGCTGTTGGAAAACCAGGAATGGCATCGCAAACGTTCTTTAGCATGGTTTCGTTCAGTGTTTCTTCTCTGTATGCCATTGTTATCCTTTGCTATGCAACAGTGGGTTTTCTTTTCAGAAAAAAGGTTTTCCAGCAGAATTTACATTCATTCATTCATTCATTCATTCATTCATTCAGTTTGTTTGTTTTACAGTCTTGTTGCATGTAATATGTAGCTATGTTAACATATTATAAATTGAATATTATGTGTTTTATTTATTGTATATTTATTTAATAGCTGTATGTTTAAAAAATATACATTACCCTGGATTTTCAAAAAATATTTTTCTTAAATCAAGGTTTAAGGAACTTTGGAGTTATTTATTTGGTGTATAGCATGGCAATGTACTCTATATCAACGTGTTAATGGAAAATAGTTTTTAGATTTATTGGTCGCACTGAGATTAGTCACCTCAATCCTGCCATCATAAACAGTTCACTGGACGAAATGTCATTGACCTGCAGTGGCGTCGTAATAAAATGTATTCATAATGGACGCTGGGAATGTTGAATTGCCTTCCCCCCGACACCCATACAATGAAATCTCTGCCAACAAGGAGGCATTCTATGTCCTCTGTCCCACTTGCTGTGTGAGAGAACGTCCAGCTCAGTGGTCTCTCGGCTGTGCGAGTCGCACTGCCGTTACTGTGTTCCCTTTGTCCTCCGACTGCAGCATTCCCAGAATGCCCGCATGCCACGGATGCCTACTTCTTCCTTGTTTTCTCAATTACATATCTGTTTACTTTCAAAAGGGGCATTTTTCCTGTGCGTCTTTGCCCTCGGCTCCCACGGCCCTGGTAGGAGGAGATCAGACCTGACTTATTGTCACTTTTTTACTGCTTCAGGTCCGATCGCATTTTTAAACTTTCGGCATTGTATAACAAGGTTCTGGAAAAAAACGTCTAAGGGTCTCTGATATTTCTAAGTTTCTATACCTTTTCAAATAACCATCTTAAAGCATATTATTCAGCAACTTACTACTCATTACTTCACTACTTTGGATGACTTTAGATCAATCAGCATAGACACATTAGTTGGTTAAATCTAGAATCTGTGACTGACCATGAAGTTCACTGCTTTGAGAAAGTAAATACATCATAAACTCATTACCACTCATGTAAGCTGGCTAGCTTTTTTTCCCTCTCACTTTGTAGCTAGAACGTGCCAAACAGTAGAAGCTAGAAATAACACTTGTGGCATTTTATATTGATCTTATCTCATTTTAAAGTAGGGTGCCAATTTTTGGGGGAGTTTTCTGTGTGTATACTGTAGTATATTCTATACCGTGTGCATATTCTACTGCATGTTTTATCTGTCACTGTAATTAAAAAGTAAGATCGCTGTTAAAATGTGCTGTCGTTTTTTTTCCTGGACATTTAATGAATCAGAAATGAATAATTATTTTTTTTTAAAAATACTGCACTTTTTTGCTTAATCTAGATGATTACTGAGCTCACCTCGAGCTATAATGGCATATATCAAGTCTTCTCATCTCGTTTTGCAATACTTCACAAACATGAAAACACATGCACATGCACAGTACTTCCTGAAACCCCAGTTTTGCGTAAAATGATCTGTGAGATCAAGCACATACTGTGTGAACTCTGGTGACTGTGAGTCGGAGTCTGCTCGCCCAGAGTTTTTGCCTGGACCCAAATAAATGACTGAACAAAAAATAAATCCATAAATAAATCCTCTCTTTTACTTCTCATAACCCCTTGTCTCCTTTTTCTCTCTCTCTGTCTATTCTTACCCTTTTTGTCTTTTTTTTTTTTTTACATTTCTCTCCCCCTGTATCCGTCTCTGCCACTTTTCCCCTTCTGTGTTTTTGCCTCTTGAATTTAAACCCCGGTCCAGCTCTTGTCCAGACGTTGAGAGCTTGATATGCTGCCCTAAGCAAATGTATTATTTATGAAGGGAAAGAGGATTACATGCTGTCTTTCAGTCATTTTTACACTCAGCCAGCATGTTTCATCGGTTTCGGCTCTGTAACGTGCTGTAATCTTAGCTCCGTGCGGCTCTCTGTTCTGTCCCACCAAGTTTTCCAGTTTCATCATTTGTGTTATTAATGTCACACTGCCACACGGAATACTCACAACTCATAAATTCAGTCTCTAAAGCCTCATTACATGCAACGGTTTTGTGCAATTAACCAAATCGGCCAGTCATGTTTAAGCACAATGTATAAAATCATGAGATACAGATGAAGGGCTTCAGTTATTGTTCATCAAATATCAGAATGGAGAAAGAATGTGAGCATAGGCTCACCATAAACTGGACAGATGATGATTAGAAGAGAAAAAAAGTGTCATTTTTTCTTTCAAATCTTCAGCTGCTCAGTTTTTGTTGAACCTGTTTTCACTGTTGCCTCAGATTCCTGCTGTTGGCTGACAGAAGTGGGACATGACGTGGTCTTCTGCTGTTGTAGCCCATCTGCCCTTAAGGTTCAATGTGTTGTGCTTTCTGACATGCTTTTCTGCTCACCACAGTTGTAAAGAGTGGTTATTTGAGTTACTGTAGACTTATTGTCCTTTTTCATAAACAAGGCATTTCCACCTGCAGCACTGTTGCTCTCTGAATGTTTTGCTGTGTAAACTCTAGAGAATAATCCTATAGGAGATAATCAGTTTCCGAAATGCTCAAATTGCCAACAACCACACCATGGTCAAAGTCACTGAGATCACTTTTTTTTGTGACCCAAGCCTAAAACATAGCCTTTTTTTTTTTTAAGTTTTGCTTTCGTAATGTCTTACTGGAAGAGTACTGTACCATTCACTGTAGCATTTAAGTTCGAAGCCGTTTTAAATAAGCAGTAAGTTGCACAAGATTTGTTTTTTTTCCTAATAATAACTACTGACCCCGTTTTTTTCTACAGTTGCTTTTGTACTGTTCCTGTAAAATTTCAGATATGAGCCAAGGTACATACAGTTTCCTGTTGAAAAGGAGAAAAAAAAAAAAAAAAAAGAATCGAGTCATGGTGACCTAAAGTAGGCCTGGTGTCTTATCTTGGCTCTGTATAGAAATGAACAAGCTCAAAAGCTGACTCCGTATCACACCAGCAGGATCTGCAGAGCTGATTGGCTGGAGGGACTTCCTGTGGTAGGAAGTGATTGAGAAGAGAAAGAGATGCAAGCATCCGTAGCTAAGCCACAGTGAGCCACCCTGCTTATCATCTTTTCACTAATAAACACATCAGGACTGAAACAAAACTCGTTAGCTGCTCTCTGTCCTGTCTGCATTGAGGTGCTGAGGCGTAGATGAAATATATATATATAAAAAAAAACAAAAAAAAAACAACGTTTCAGGAGAAGACATTTCACAGAAAACAGTCGCAGATATTACAGATGTGTAAACTAAACTGAAGTCAGTCAGGGTTCTTCAGAAGTTTCGGTGGTGGGTTAGGTGTGATTGATGAATGTAATCCCCCGCTCTCACTTTCTATTTATTACACTCTAGGTTTCTCAGTGCTTAGAGAGACACAAAACCACTCTCGGAGACACTCCGAGCTAAGTACTGCCATGCAAAGTGATATCTTTTAGAATTATATTGTAAAAAATGTGAACACACACACACACACACACACACACAGTTTAGAAGGGACAAGGAAAATGTCATTAAAATGTCTGGCTCTAACCTAAAATGATTTCATTCTCATTTGTAACGTGACAAAAAAAAAGGCCTGGAGGGGAAATTAACGGAGCCTCCTGGCGAGCGCCAGTGTTCTTTGGACGTTTGACAAGAGAAACTTCAAATTTACAAGGATACGCACTGAGAGCATGGAGGCATGCTCGAGAAGAAAGCCAGCTCACCTGCCTAATGTAGTCAGTGGGTGCACTGTAGAGGTGTGATGCTGTATTTCCTCTGTGCTGTTTCTTTTTCCTTCCTGCATTTCCTTCGGGCAGAATATAGAGTGTGTAAACAGTAACATACTTAGATTGGCTCCGGATCCACCTTGACCCTGACCAAGATAAAAGTTATGGACACAACGCTTTATAAAGCATGAGTATACCATTTTATGATGCCAAGGTACGTACTGCGTTATTATCTTGATCCAAGATGGCACCGCGGATCGCTTCCTCCGTGGTCAAGTTCTCTCTAGCTCTGATTCTGATTATACTGTATCTGTTCATTATATGTTATATGTACACACACATTTATTAACACATATTAAAGTGTTCATACTCATGTAGTTGCACTATTGTGATATTACCATAATCACATTCGCTCATCTTCAGTAAGCACTAGGCAGGAATACACGCTGGATGGGCTGCTGGTCCACACACACACACACACACACACACACACACTCACTTTCACACACACACACACACACACACACTGTCACTTTCACACAGAGTACTCGGTCCACCTACTGATATGTGTACGAGCGGAAGCCGCAGAACCTGGAGGAGAACATGTGGAACTCCAAACAAGAGCTCAGGATCAAACCAGAGACCCTGGAGTTGTGAGGCAGCAATGCTATAGAGCAAAACAGTTAACAAATATACACACCCTGCAGTGCCCACTGTTTTCTGTCTGACATTTAGCATCATTAACAGACTGTCTTCTTGGCCATTTGAGAAAATCACCATAGCCACAGGGGCTCCAGAGTCTTGTCATGACCATAGTGTGAGCTTTGTGCTGAATGCCCACCCTCTGGCTGTACCAATGAGCTGTAGGTTGGATAAGGATGTGCTTGCCTCGACTCAGCCTCCGTGTTTACTTTTATGTTCTCTTCCATAAACGGCCCTCCCAGAGGCGCCCCGTGTGCGATCAGTCGAAACATGTTGTGGGGTAACGGCACTTGGCTGCGGATAAAAGTAGTCACGCCAGTCAGGCGTGACCTAGCAGGCTGAAGGCCCATTAAAACGCTTTATATCCTTAAAGTGTGGCTCCTGCAAGACCATCGCTTTTACAGCCAGTTCATAGACTTCCTATACAATGCACTTATAACCGTTCACTCGTGGGTATTTTTACTGTTGTGAGCTGGTGAAGCCTGAGATGTTGTGTTAAAAATTCTTTCCATGTTGCAAATCTCTCTATTTAGCCACAATATGGAGGATGGATGGAAATCATTTTCAGAATCAACTCTGGATTTTCACCAAACTCAATGCAAAGTTATCTCTCCTGTTCAAATACAATAAGGAGATCTAAATGAGTGACACTGGAAATTTGTCAGAATTTACACAAGAAAGTGATTTAGGAAAATGAAATGTAGGAATGTTTACGCAACGGTACATAATAGAAAGTTCAAGGTGAAGTTATGACTGATTATGTAACATTAAGTAATGAAAAAGTTACAAGTTTTAAAGGAAAAGTTCTGTCATATTACATAATGGGGAAAAAAAAGTACAAATAGCTAAAGTAATGTTATGAATGATTTAAGGAAAAGTCGAATGGTTTAGGAAATGTACTATTACATAATGGAAATATAATTACGTTCTGGATTCTTGTGTAAATGTTACATAATGGAAGTCATGAATGTTGGAGAAAAGGTTATGAATGATTACAAAATTGTTGCATAATGCAAATGAACATAACCTTTCATAACATTTTCAGTATGTAATGATAAAGTCACAAATTGTTATGGAAAAGTTTATAGGTTATACTATGCAGTGGAAATGTTATGAATGGTTAAGCAAAATTTATGAATGGTTATGTGATATTATTTAATCGAAATGTTATGGAATGTTATGGAATGTTATATAAATAACTAAATGGAAATGAACATAACCTTTCTTAACTGTTTCTTAACAATTCATAACTTCTCTGTTGAGTAACATTACGTAATGGAAAACTGCCGAATGTTTAATGACAATTTATGCAAGGTTATGTCCTATTATGTAATGAATGTTTAAGGAAAAGTGATGAATGGTTACAAACATGTTATGTAATAGAAAGGTTAGGAATGTTTGCATAGCTTAAAAATGAATAATGGTTAAGTGATGTTACATAACGGAAAAGTTACAATCGGTCATCTAATGTTTCATCTTGGAAAAGTTACGAATGGTTATTTAAAGTTACTAAAATGTTAAAACGTTTATGTAATGTTAAGCATTAGTAAGTTACAATTAGATGTGTGTGCGTGTGTGCGTGTGTGTGTGTGTGTGTGTGAGTTATGTGATGGATAATCACCACTGGTCATGTTTAAGGTTGAGGTGAGGTTAAAGATTAGTGGTCTCAGCTTTTATGACTTTTCTGTGAAATCCAAAGCAATTGCTCATTAGATTGCTATGAATGTGTTCGATCTGATTGCATATCATCTTATCATAGATAAGCACATGACTGGAACGGTGGACTTAATCATATCCGAATCATTTTTCTTCTTTTGGAACTTTCATAATAAATAAATAAATAAATAAATAAATAAATAAATAAATAAATAAAAGCAATCAAGCCCCTAATGGCACTCTATCATTGACCAGAGCCAATTGCCAGACCACTAGGGTTTTTCCAGAGAAAGTAACATACATAAAAAAGACAAATCATCAGGCCAGGACAACCAATTTGTGCTTGAGAAAAATATAATAGAAACCACACAAACATTTAGCAAGGGGACTTCCAGAGACAATTTCAGGGTGATGACATTGCCCCGTTTATGACCATACGCAGAACTTGATCTTAGTAGGCAGCGATTTGGCTTCGACTGAAAAAGTTTCTATCTCTCTGGGATGAATGACTGTACTGATTAAACACGATGGCATGTTTTTAATCATTTGCAATGACACATCATTAATACTCTTGAAGCCAGCTAAACAAGCGAATGCAATAATTACATTTTTATTATAATGTTCCTGCTAACAATATGATTGTGATTGTTAACTTAACAAACGTCGTAAATCCGCAGAGCACAAATGCCAAAAAAAAAAAAAAAAAAAAAGACAACCTCAGTTGAACGGTGACTCTTAAGCTTCTCCAGAGGTGTTCTTGTTAAGTTAGAGAGCTCAGCCATGCTGGCTCGAGCCCACGTCGACTGCTCAGGAGGAGACGTGTTAATTAATCATTTGTGACTGTGAGTGTGCCAGGGCTGGCGAGCTGCAGCCAAATGGGCCCACGGCTACCTCCAACAAAAACATGTGCATGTGTGGCAAGTACACACTCTCGTCTGGATGTACGTGTTGCATAGACACGTGTGCTGCAAAGAAGTGTGCCCTTTTTCGACGCGCATGGTTGCTGGAGACAAGAGTGAAGGAGTGGTACGGAAAGTCGTACAGGACATCACAAGTCAGCTATTGTGCTCTGAACAATAGTTAGCGATAAAGTTGCAAAATTAGCATAAATATAGCATTTCTTCAGTAACGATTTCTAAGAATTTTCCAATTTATGAACTATGTAAGGACCATCAGCACGTTCTTATAACGTCATGTTATAATCCATTCATAAAGGAAGTTTACGCAATGTTTTAATTATTAATTCAAATTCATTACAAGCTATAGCTATTTTTTATTAGCAATAATGGAATTGTATTAAGCATTATAAAGTAACAAGGCACTGTATTATGAGTAGTGTTAATAACATTATCATAATGTATATACACACATTGTATGGTATAATTTAAAGTAAGTAAACCTTTTTTATTGATTTATTTTTTCCACATTAAATCAGAGAGATGATCAGAAAATCATGGTATAAAACTTTTTAGGAGCGCATATTGAATAAATATTTCTGAATGTAGTCATCATTATACCTTCTTAGAAGGTGGTACTGAGATGACTTTTGACTTATCTGGAAGTAGTGCGTGTGTGTGTGTGTGTGTGTGTGTGTGTGTGTTATCCAGATGCCATGAATAAAATGGCTGCCATCTTGTTTTGGGTGTAGGCCACTCACAGCATGATTTAAACTGAATGGTTAGTGGTAGTAAAATATTTACTGCCATTCATCTGGTGAAAAGATTTTGATTCTTTTCATTTAAACACAAAACTTGGAATTACGTCATGTACTCCAGGCTTATTTTAGTCATTTATTTTAGAGATGAGCTTGTCAGACGTGTGGTTTGCCATACCAGACGCCAGCTGATAGACCAACGTCCTGCAGCTTTACTTTAAATGGTCATTAAAAAAGATTGCTACCTTTCCAGAAGATGAAGGGGTCCAGAAAGCTCGGGGTTATGATCCAATTTCCTTTTTTAAGGTATCAACAGATCTAAGGAGTCTTTTTAAAGTGTTTACAAACTAAATGTATGTATGTATGTATATGGGACTCATAAAGTACTTATTATGTCAAATGGTGCTTTAAACACCCACGAGTCCATTTGCAGAGTCTGAATCAGAGTGAAATTGACACTTTTGGTACTGTGGTATAAAAGGAATAAAAATAATTCAGGAAGTGCTGTTTTTGGAAACTAATCAGCTTTTGCGGTTACAGTAATTCCGCTTCATCACAACACCCCCGCCACTGATTATTTTCCTAAAACAGCATGACACAAAGTGTATTCTTCCATACTTATTTGATTCCTTATTAAAATGTTTCTTTACAGATGATATACCTTTAGAAAAAAGGGATTCCTCAGGAGTTCTGCGCGTGGTTTATGGTTCCGGGGAGGGGAAGTGAATGTAATGTAAGGAGTGTGTGTTGAGTGTGGTATAGTAGCTCTGAAGCTTGAGCTGCAGGTGTGTTTTCCTCGCTCACACCTCACACACACACACACACACACACACACACTTCTCCGCTCAAGAGAATCCTCTCTTTGTTTCTTTCCCGTCTGAGTGAGTCAGCAGCAGAGGTGTGCATTACCAGTAAAAACCACTCGTTCACCTGAGAAACAGAGGGAAGAACACACACACACACACACACACACACACACACACACTTTGAATGTGTAGAGGTCACTGTCAGACATTGCTCTAGGGCTGGACTGGGACAGTTCACTCATTTCACAACGTATATTCGAGTGTGTGTGTGTGTGTCTGTACTGTTATCACCGAGTGTGTGACGTGTTGTCTTCTGGATGCAGGTTTCGAGGGTCAGGACTAAAGAAATGGGATAAGATAAATCAACCGTCATGTTCTGTTCATGTAGCAGCGCATGTAGGCATTGATGCAAGGCACCAAAGTAAAAGTAATAAAAGTAACTTCTTTTGTTGCTTATTAAAATAATAAATTTAACCGCTAAATGTCAATTAACTCATGAACCTCCATCTTAAAGATCTAATTTGGCTCTAGATTTCCTTTTTCCATAATCTTTACTGTACAACCTTAAGAGCACTTCAGTCCTTCCTCAGGGGGAACCTTTACGTAAGGAATAAACCACGCCATGTTGTGCTGTTATAGGAAAATAATCACTGACTGTGTGGATTTATTAAAGAACAATATATTGTTATAGCAGCTATAAACAGTCTCGACTTAAAGTTACAGCTTAACCGCTGACAGTTACAAAGCACTGACACTGGAGACTCCTTACATAAATGTTAAATAAATGACTCCTTACAGAAAACTTCACCATACCATCGATTTTTTTAATCTGTTTATGCTGAGTGTCTGCTGTACAAGTCCCCGTGAGTGAGCTGTTCCTGTAGAAACGATAACGTATTAGAACGGGCGCATTAACATAAACCTGTAGCTGTGCTACTGTCAGAAATGGATCAACAATCTAAACAACCTGACAATCGAATTATAAAATTCTACTCTATCGTCACTGTGGTACAGGAAGAACCTTTTAGGAAGCTAAGAAGTCTTCTTTTTTTTTCAATGAAACCTTAAAAAAGTCTTAAAAAAAAGAGTGTAGTCACTGAATACGAAAGATAACTGACTAAGACTAGACTTTAAACTACAAACATATCAAATCTTTTTTTTTTTAACAAATTTATAAATATTAAAAAAAGAAAAGACACAAAGCCAATTCAGAGGCTTTTTTTTTAAAAATCATTTTAATGGCAGAAATGTGAGAAGGAAATACAACAAGAACTAAAGTCACCTTTTAGTTTCACATTAACAAAGTTAAACAGTATGTCTGTGATTATAGATATGACTTTTTCAACCTGACCTTAACCTGAATTCCTGTGAATTCAAATAACGAATGTAGGCGTTAGTCTCGGTATTTGCATGATATCTCGTTATAACCGTTTCAGCCTTAAGTCAGGTTTCTAAATATCTGTACTTTATTTGCATGTTTCTTTCACATAATACTTAAAAATATCGATTTTTCTCTTTGCTACATTTTAAAATATCACCGTAACACTTTCTTTGAAGGCCGTAGTTATAACGAACCATGAACATATTCATATCATGCGATAACTTTATTAATTATTAACGTGATTTGTAAGTAGTGCTCATTATAGCATTATAGCATTATAACACCATTCCTAAAGAAACAAAAGCACTTTTAGGGCAGAATTGCTTCAGTATTGATATAATGTGTTATGAACAGTGCTTATAATGCATTAAAAGCATTACTATAAACTGTAATGACTTTTCATGAATAAATAAACATGGATATAACATTACAGTAAAAATGTGCATTCAGACGTGAGAGCCCGATTGTGCTTGCAGAGAAGTTTCACGAGTCTGGTAAGTCTAATGGCGTCAAAAAGAGGAAACTTTACTCGTGAAGTGGGTTACAGTCAGTATAAAGCCCTATCGGGACCGGAGTAAATGTACAGGGGGTAGTTTCCTATTGTACAGGAGCTCCTCTGTGACTTTATGTCTGTCCGGATGAATTTTTTACTGTTTTTCACCAAACTCAGTGCTTGTCTGATCATTTATTCTGGATACACAAGTGCGTGAGTTTGTATACAGATGTCTCCTCATGTTTTTCTGTAGTTAGTCTCATAGCGTGCGCATCAGTGCCCTTCCCCCAGATATTAAAAACTTCAGGAGTCACGAAATGAAGAACAGTTGCTTCTCGTATACGTTGTGATTACTGAGATTGTTGCTGGAAATTTGGCTCGCTCCAAACTGAAACAAGAGCCAGCGTCCCTTCTGTACTCCAGCGTCTCTTCGACTGCTTGGACGCCGTGCTGTGAATGGAGCGTGATCACATGACCGCGTAACGCAAACGTCCGTAGAAAATACAACTGCTAGAAACCCACTCCTCCTGTGGTCATTCTATTGCTGTCTGGCTGCGAGAGTTTTATCTCTGAGGAGATGTGTACAAAAATTACTACAGACGTCCTGCTGATAAACTAATCCAACCAGGAGAGGGCTTTAGAAAGGATTTTAAAAAATAAGGGTTAAAATGATTTATTACGTCTCAATCTTATTCAAATAGCGTAGTGGTAGGATGGGCGTGGTTTAATCACCTTGCTGCAGAATGTGACCTACAGAGCATTCGAGTGAAAAGTTTGATTCATCGCTATGCATCGCGTGCTTGTGACAGGACGGATATGATATTTAGTGTACGGAAGGTGCTGTAGATCAGTTGCACGCGACCGTTTTAACCCCCAACCACCCGCGTGTTACGCAAGCCGTCGACAGACATCACCGCCACTTGAAAGACTTGATATTGATCCTCTCTGGACCCTGTATTGACTTCTCAATCAGATACCAAAGCACCCATAGTCCTTTTCTTTTAAAGTATCAGAGCAAACAATCAGCCGTGAAACATTCAGACTGATAAAAACCTCGGCTGGAACTTGTACATAATAAACACTTGATCAAACGTGATGGAAACAAACGAGCTGCCTTCCGAGACAAAGAAAGAAAAAGATGCGTTCTCCTAGCAAAGTAGAATCCTGCTCGCGTGAGACCCTCGGCCTGGAGGAGAGGATGTGGAGCGGCTCGGCCAGACGTTAGTGGATTCGTGGCTATCTTCCAGATAAGTGCGAGATAGACGCTGGTACTGAACGGCACTCAGAGAGTCTGCTGCACAGATACGCACCCAGACAGAGATAATCCAGCCGCATCTTTAGTGGACTGGTGCAGACTTAGCTCTGAGCAGAGAATAAAAAACACACGTATGAAACAGAATTTAAAAAAAAAAAAGAACACCAAGGGGAAAATAATGCATATACATAGAAAAAAAAATGAAGAAAAAGAAAGGAAAAGAGCAAAAAGTGAAGAAAAAGAACACAAAATGCAGCAATTTTTTTTTTTAATTGTCATTTTGGATTTTTTTTTTTTTTATGACAAACCACACATTTTTATTTTTTGTAAAAAAAAAAGTTATCATGCAACAACAAATATTAGTTATAGCAGTTTTAGAGTAAAAAAAGGGGGAAAAAATCAAGACAAAATGTGGAAAGAAAATGCAGATACAAGAAGGAAAAAAAGTTACATACAGATGTAAAGAAAAAAGAAAGAGTGAGGAAGAAAAACTCCATTTGTCCTGCAAGCATAAATGGGTGCCAGAGTGCAAAAGTTTGTACACCCTATCTACAAAACACCTTTCATGGGCCAGAGTAGACTCTAAATCAGAGAATAAGAACACATGTGGATGAATGAGTGAATAAATAAAACACATACATAAAAATAAAAAAGAGGAAAAAATACGAAAGACAAAAGACAATTGGAGAACAAAAGGACGCATGCAGTAGTATCTAAAGGAAAAAAAAGAAAAATTGTTGACAAATAATTCACAAAAAAAAAGAAAGAACAAAAATTGTGAAAACAACTACAAAGTTCATTTATCATGCAAATATAAATAGGAGTCAGAGTGCAATAGTTTGCGCACCCTTACAACAGAACAACCAGATGTGTGTTAGCTTTCACAGCTATTCCTTCATGATCACAAGTAACAAAAGACAGAAAAAATATACGGTACTGTGCAAAAGTCTTGCAAAGAAATGCTAAAAAGTAAAGATGCCTTCAAAAATAGTGAAATTAAATGTTTCTACATTTGAAAAATACTATAAAGAGCAGTAAACAGTAATAAATGAAACAAAGTTCTTCTGGAGACTTTGACTGTCGACTCGCTTCTTATTTTTGCAGCGAAACCCAGCAGCCTTCGCTATTTTTTTTAAAGTGTCTCTTATGGAATCTGCTGCTTTCTTTCCTGACAAACATTTTTCTGTAACGTTTAATTCTGTGCTGGAAAATTAACGTTTGGAATAAACGCTTTTGTACTGAATCAATAATGTAGAAGTCATAAAATAAAAATCTACAGCAAAGTTTGTACTAAAAAAAATAGGGTGCCAAGACCTTTGCACAGTACTGTACATATAATTATTGACTCATTCTTTGTTTTTTTTTTTTTACTGCCTTCACCCTTCTTTATCCTCTGTAGATCTTTTACATCCTGTCAGTTTTCATATGAGCAAAAAAAAAAAAAAAACCTGATAGCACTCGTACAGATGAGGTCAGGAGACCGAAACAGTTATGACGAAACTTAACCTTGCTTCGTTGTTGTTCATTTCTGATTCTTTATAAAACTAGTTTCGGTCCGTTTCTGCCACATTTCATCTTTTACCATCTTGGAATTCTGCATTAGCGCTGGATAAATTGTAAAATTGAGGTACGCTGTCCAACTTTCCATTCAGAAGCCATGAGGGGACACGACGTACTGCGTCTACTTGCACGCCAAGAAGGCATCATAAGAGAGATCCTCAATTCAAAAATTTGTATTTCTTCCTTTAGTTTTATAATTGATTTGATCAAAATTGAGAAAAACACAATTGCAAGATCCGTTCCTGTGAAATGGAAGCTGGGTTACAGAGATCATGTACGAGAAACAAAGAGAGATTCCTCTCGCGCTTTCTCGCCCTATTTTTCAGAAAATGCACACACACAGACACTCACACACACTCTCTCTCTCACACACACACACACACACACACACACACACACACTGTGAAGCAGATTGCAAAGGAACACACTCTCAGCTCTTTTTTTGTCGGGAATGTACAGAAATGTTTTCTCTCTATCACTCACTTCCTTTCTGGCTTTGAGTGTGCACAAGCTACACACTTTCTAGGTACGCGTTTTTCTCTCCCCTCTCTTTTTTTAGATAACACTTTCATCTCTGCACCACGTATCCAGCACTGACAGAGTGCTGAAGAAGTTTAATGTAAACTGTAAGAGGTGCTTTCCTGCTGGTCATGACCTGATTGTTTCACCAGGATGTACTATCTTAGGGGGGGAATCACATAGCACGAAAACTGCATCAGTTACACAACTTACACTCTTTAAAAGACTAAAAACACTTGCATGTGTTATACTATAGTTATGTCATTATGCTAAGAATCTAGTCATTTCGCTAACGTTACCTCTTTAGCTATAGCTGTGTGACTTTATTAGGTAGCCAGGTTCACTTACTAACCAGCCAATGGCAGGCCAGGTATTGCATCAGCAATCAACACCTTCTACTAATGCAGTTGCAAGCAAGCACCAGCAAGCTAGCACCAGCAAGCTAGCTAACATTAACAGGTGCAATAGTCAAATAATGTGGAAAATTATGTAGAAATGATAAAATCGAACGAGTGTATTACGTAGTTGAATAATCCCAGTTTAGAAACCTGCCTTCCAGGTGGGAATGTTTTGTTTGTATTTGGTTTGGCCTCTTGTCAGTCATTATACAGACACGCCCCCTACGCCCCTTTACATCCTCGTAAATCATTATGAGGAGAAGATGCGTCTTTATAGAGTCGTAACTCGGCTTTCAAGCAGCTGAACGAAAGAGGATACTAAAACATGTCGTATTGTATCATATCCTAGCAAATTCAGCAGTATCATCAAATGTAGGATTGTTGATGTATGAATCGAAATCATATCATGTCATATCATATCATATATCATATCATATCATATATCATATGTGGAAGCTGAAGGATTTACACCCCTTGCATTCCACAATACAAATTGTTACTCGATTGCTACTTAGTAAACAACTCGTCCCTGAAAATTTCCCCCCAAAAAAAAAAAAAAACATGCCATGGGAAGGGGTTTGCATTTTGCACAGCAGAACAGGACATTAATTCCCCTCGATTTGCACCAACACACAGTTCCCTGCTTGCCTTTTGCAGATCAGTCTTTCTTCAGCCAGTCTGGGTTAATAACACAACTGTCTTACAAAGCACCTTTTCCTCAATACACCACACCCCCTAGTCTGTAGTAAAAGCTTTACTCTCTATCCGCTTTTTTCCCCAGCCCATCCTTCAGAAGGAGTGCTTTAATTGGATGGGCCTCGTAACAGAATTAAAAAGCAATTAGCTCCCAATCCCTCCATCGGCGTGGGAGCGAGGCCCACCTGTGGGTCACTTTTTAATTTGGCGAAGTGCTGACTCCTTATCGAAGTGGGCCGACTTTGATATACTGAGCTGATGGCAAATCCTGTTAGCAGTGAAACTCTACAGTCACAGCGAAAAGCCTTCTGCCAAACCAATTTCCATCTAATCCGCTGGTTAGTAGGAGGACTCGCTGTGTAACAAATTATTAGCAGTGTCATCCGGGGCTTGCCATTCAAAAGCCCTCGCTGGAGTACCTGAAAGATGGACTGGACAGAGATGGAGGAGGAGGAAACAGTTTTAAAACAACAAGAAGAGAGAAAGTGTAATTACGCCCGCATGGCGAAGCACGCTAGGAGTCGATGCCTTGTTCACATGTCTACCATTCTCCTGTTCCTATTTGTCTTTTACTAATGCTCTTCTGCGTTGAAGTCAAAAAATAAACTTCCATTTTTAAAGACGTGGATGTAAACGAGACACGTGCGAGGCTCTGATCTCGGGGGATGTTTTCCATGTAATCCTTACACTACCTTACACTACCTTACATGACCTTTGACCTCTCGTCCCAGCAGCGATGGTTTCCCGTGTCAGTACTTGACACAGCTGACACGAGGCACGGGTCCTTCTGTTGAAGCATGTGACGAGACCCCGTAAATGCATTTACACTTCTACCTACCGCAGCACTGTAGAATCTGATTGGTCAGAAGGCGCTGATTAATTTTCTATAACAGCAGCTCTGACAGTAGCGCAGCTGCAAATCCCAGGTTTCTATTAATGTGCTTGTCTTAATAGGTTATTGTTTCTATAGTAACAGCTCATTCACAGGGACTTGGATGGCCACATAAACGGATTAAAACATTCATGGAAGGAGTCTCCAGTGTCAGTGCTTTGTAACAGTCAGAGGTGACGCTGTAACTTGAAGTTTTCAGACATCTTCAGGACAGAGGTGTTTACGCTTTGTGGTTTCTCAGTTTCTCTTCAAGAGAGAGAGAGAAAAAAAAAAGAGAGTCTGGTGAGGGAACAATTATTTATAGCTGCTTTAACATAAGTGTAAACAGGAACTAACTCTTTTCATGGATGTTCCACAACATTAAATGAGCTATAAATGGATTAAAGTACAACCTGGCACTTTTTAGCAAATAAAAATCTTGGTAGTTGATAAATAGCTGTAGTACAAGAGAAATAAAACACTTTTTTGTGATGAGCTCTTATTCTGTATATATTTATTTAATTCATGGTATATTTACAGTATTATTTTTTTTTTTTTTTTTACCAGGCCAATCTGTGGAAACAAAAAGGCTTTGAGCGAATTAATATTTTATCTCCACACTGTTACCATGACATAATACACAATAAAACCTCAATTTCCTGAGCTGATCAATCATGGCTTGTGTCTGCGTGTGAAAGGAGCGATTAGACCCAGAAGAGGTGTGAGTGGAGCATCGTCATGCTGGGTGTGTAAATGTAGCTGAGGGTCATCGTTGTCAGTATGCACACCTGAGCCTGCAGCCCCTCAGCACTATAATTACCAACGCTATAATCACACACAGCTGGTGGAGTCGCTCAACACGAAAATATCTGATCCGACACCGGGAGTGAGCGAAACGCAGGTGTTCACTTACCGACCTGTCGCTTAACCTCTTTCAGGAGATGGAAAAAAAAAATGGCTAGGTCCATTTCCTCTCCTCTGCACTGTACACTTCATCCCTTCAACAATCTAACAGAGGTCTTTCGGCTTCTCCTTAACCTGGTTGCAAAAAAGACCCAAGCAGCTTAGCGACCTGGCGCTTCCTGGTTCTGAACTGACTGAAGAAACCATCAAGAATTTTATTTAGGAATCAGATAGATGTTAGCTATAAATGTTATCCACTTATTATTATGGATCGGCACTAAAAGACACGGAGTGCCATTCAGCTAAACAAGTGGTGTATTTAACTCCAGAAGATCCTTATGGCTTGGCGTCCTCTCGGTGGCTAAATGATGCTAAGCGGTGGTCTAGCCTGCGACAACCAGGCATATATACGCATCTCATACAAACTCAGAATTCTACTAGAGAACATTTATACTAGAGAGTGTTTATACTAGAGAGAAATCGAAGGCATGCAAGTCTCGTAATGCTTACAACTATGTTGTTTGTGAGCATGTTCAAGACGTTTTACACTTACAACAAACCATTGTGTCCATTATAGGCGACTCCTCAGTAAGAATAGGACCTAGATATCTACCTTGATGTAGATTTTAGACAAGCTATGTAGGTTTGTCAAAGCAATATAAAATTAGGCATGTTGGCTAACTAGCAAGCTAAGCCTGTTAAATTCTTAGTGAGTTCACGGATATGATAGTTAACGACTTAGTCGAGATGATAGTTAACGACTTAGTCGAGATGCTGCAAAGATGGAGCTCCTCAGACCAGTTATCCCTCCTAACTGTCTTTTTTGGTAGTTAAACAAATTAAATAACACACTTAGAGACTACGCTGGTTGTTGGTTGTTTAGATATGACAAAACCACGGTTATGTTTTTCTTCCATTTCCACATTAAACAGTAAATAGGAACAAACTGCTGATAGGAAACTCAAGCTGTGAGCGGGGAGCTGAAGAAAAGGACAGAGCTAAGCTAATTGTTTGGATCTGCTTCATAAGTTCTGTAACAGTAAAAGTAAAGCTGTTACTTTTCCAGCATCTTCAGGACAGTGGAGTTGATGTTTTACATTTTTTTTTTTTTTTTTCTGTAACATGACAAGCTGTGTTTTTGTCGAAAAGAGAGATGAGAGGCCGGTGAGGGAACGACTGTTTATAGCAGCTAGAACAGGAAACCTCTCGTTTCAAGGACATTAAATGCATCCTCACACAGATAAAAATTAAAGAATGACACGCATTTTATCAAATTGCTGTTGTATAAAAGGAATAACACGCTTCAGGAGGTGCTGTTACAGGAAAATAACCATAACCAATCACCATCCCATTGGTGATTAGTTTCCTACAACAGCTGAAAGCCTTGAAACTATCACAAGCTAAAACCAAAGCTGTCAAACACACTAACCTTATTATGTGTCAAACTGCTTTATCCTTAAGTTTAATTCCATTCCTTTAGTCTCTGGCTTTTTGACATTGCCGAGGTATATTATAATTGCATTATAAACATCTCGTGTGCGTATGGAGCTCTGGCTTTTAATGAGATGAATGCATTACTGTACCTGTACCTCAAGTCATAACTCATGACAGGCAGCTGAAAAAGGAAACACACATTAAAAAAAAAAAAAAAAAAAAAAGCAGAGCAGCAACCAGACTCCGCCTCTTCTCGCTATTGAAAAAAAAAAAAAAATCATGGATTTATGGATGTAGTGGAGATGTTGAGTGTTGCAGATCTCTAATCTGTCTCTTAAGGGAGGACGAAAACATTTGGCCGTTCCAAACAGCCAAGACAGAGCGCTCCAACGTCTTGCTTAACGTTATTGAGTGGGAGTCGATGCCTCAGTTGCCTTCTTTGGAAGATATGTTACCCAAAACATGTTTTCAATTTGAGAGCTCCAGATGTGCAGGTCCAGGGACAATCGCCAATACTGATGGAGAAAGCAACACATGCTGTTCAACTTTCTGTTTCAGTGATGTCGTAATGCTCGAGGCTCGAGAAAAAGAAAAAAAAAAAAAACATGGATTATGTAATGCTTTATCTCAAGAATGCGTAATCTCCATCACAGATGTCTAAACACATTCATCCAGCAACAGCGGTGCACAATGATTTGCGTGACCCGAATTGACAAATCAGAAATGTGACGATGTCAATTAAACAAATACACAAATAAAATTGATTTGAACTGCAACTGGCCATTTGGTGGAAACTCTATTTTCCAACCTGTATTGACACCTTCATAGTTAATCTTTTAATTTTTACTATTATTATTTTTAAAGATAAGAACAGAAAAAGCGAGTGTGTCCTGACCACATTGGTCGCACCTGCCAGATCGGTTCTCTCCGATTGGCTGAAATGGCCGATGTAGATTTTTCTGTAGTTTCTCTCGAAAAAATTCTGCATTTCTTGGTGAATTTGTGCAAAGTATATTTTGCAACCTGTATATTCCAGTACCTTCATATTTAATGCTTTGTATCGAAATAACAGCTAGCATTAAAATAATAAAAATAATAATAATAGCAACTACAGAAAAAGCCTGAAGTGACTCTGATTGGACGAAATCACACACATGACTTTTATTTGTAATTCCTCTCAAAAATGTTACTTCTATCTGGACATTTGGTGGCAAACGTTCTCTCCATCCTGTACTTACGCCTTCATATTTAATCTTAATTTTAAATACAAGCTGTTGGTTTTTTTTTTGGCTTGACAAGAGTTTGAATGTGAATATAGGATGAAAATGATGAGAGGATTTGGAGCGATGCATCACTTTAAAAGGCAATGACTAAAATGAATACAGGTAACTATAATACATCAATTATTTCATTTATGAATTAAAACCTGTATTAAAAACTGTATTGTATCATGTGGAAGATTCAGATTTACACCTCTAGTTCCCACCATTTGACCAGAAAAATGTGCTGTTCTTTTCGTTTTTTGTTTTTTTGAAACAGTAATTACAGAAATGCGATGAGGGTTATTTCAGCCACTCAGGGTAAACCAACTCAGTAGGTGGGATCTAGATAGATCGACAGAGATAGAGTACGTTTGAACCCCGAGGGAAATTGTTTAACATGATCATCATAACAGCTTTTTCTGCAGCTCCTATGAAAAACTTCTACTCACACAATTACAAGAACAAGAAGCACAGCACACAGAATTATGGAAGGGGGAGGGAAAACAAATCTGGTTCGACCTGATCTGACAAAATGATTGACGTATACAAAAGTCTGTTTTTTGTTGTTCTTACTTCCTTTCTCATTTGTTGCTGACATCGTTTTGTTTTACTTTTCCATTCAGGCAAGCGAAAGTGCTCAAATGTAAGATGCCAAGAGATCAGATTTGAGCAGCGTCTGAACGCAGCCTTCAAATAAATGCCACGATGTTGTTGCCAAAGTGACTTAGCAGTAAATATAACTAAACGGTGTTTGCTAATGTTAGTAATTCTTTTTTTTTTTTTTTTCCTTCCAGCACTGAGGGTAAATGCTACACTGCACTGAATCTGAACATAAAAAAGGCACCATATTCAGATGTTCATGTGATGATATAATAGCAGGTCATAAACTTGAATAAATTAAATAGAGAATATTCCTGAATCATTATACCATTACCAACATGGTACCAATCCTGCAATTGTGTAAGAAAATGGTAAGAAATGTGAAAGAAAAAATGCCATGAACCGAGATACTCAGGTTGCAGATAAAACCCTTTAAAAAAAGAAAGAAAGAAAGAAGCAGGTGAACTGATCAAGGACATAAATTAGGTTTTAAAAAAAAAAACGCAAGGAAGCAAGTAAAAAGAAAAAAATACTCAAGATTTCAAACTGAAATTTAAAAACCAAAAAATCTAACTGAGCACAAATGTGCTGTTTAAATACACAGACTGATTAGCAGTAAAAGAGAAACAGGTGAGTTAGTGCTCACGTGAGTCAGAGGGAGATAAAGTGTGGACAGGATCTGGTGGTTTCTGGATCAGCAGTGGAGCCGGTTGTACCTGAAAAAGTTACACAGGTAATGGTTAGGCCATGGTTAGGTTGTGGTTCTGGTTAGGGTTGGGGTCGGGGTTTAGCATTCCTCTCTTGTCTTCTAACTTCACTTGTATAAAAAATTCACAAACTCTGACCACATCACTCTCGCTTATTCAAATTAACGTCATAAATGAAACGCTAAGCTATCCATTCAGAAGCACATGACCACATTCTGCCCTCGTCTCTCACATCATGATCATTTCATTACGCGCAGAACAAGTGCCAATGTCTTCACGATTTATTGAATTAACTTTAATAACACAATCTGAACACTCTTCATGGAGAACAGTGCAGGGTGACGAGGCCAGCCATGAGACATGCCCTTGTACGCGAACAGACGAGTCCATTGTTCTCCATGTGTAGGTGTTTGGGACGGGACCGTCTGGTCCGGTTCTGTAATTGTGGCCTGGAATGTCAGTGTGTTTCCAGCATTGTTCCTCCAGCGAGCCTCATCCTCATGCACACAGACGTTATCGTAACTCACTTAGTCCTTAAAGACGCTGGGACTGGAGTGGAGAGAGCGCAGGAGCACGGAATGTGCTCTTGGTGTTCGCGTTGGAGATCCGAGTCGAGACCCGAGAGGCTTAGTGTAGATAAATTTGACCTTTCCAGATGCGGAATGGAGCAAGATTTCTGACATGGCTGACATGGCTATCTGAAAAAGAATGGACATGAAAACGCTCCACATAACAGTGAACAAAGCATATGATCGCTGATCTGGTGAAGTTTTCCATAAGGAGCTTTATCTAACATTTACAGAAGGAGTCTCCGGTGTCAGGGATTTGTAACTTTGAACTAACTTGTTTTGTGGGCGTTCCACAACATTAAATGTAACTATAAATGGATACAAAATACGACACACCGTGCTTTAAAGAAATTGTAATCATTGCTGTGGCAAATTGCTGTGGTATGAGAGGAATAAAACACTTCAAGACGTCCCGTTAAAGAAGAATAAGACGTTGGTGGTAACAGTGACTTCGCCGTTGTCGATTATTTACGTATAATAGCACCACGACAAGTGTTTTATTGCTTACTCCATAGATAGTGCATATCAGGCTCAGCTCAGGTCACATGTACATGGTTAAATATTAAAACACCATTAATAATAGGAAAAAAAAAAACGAAGGGATTTTCTTATAAAATATTAACTCAAGAAGCAATAAGTCATGTTTTGAAAATTTGCTAAGAATAAAAAATGTTTTTGGGGTCATTTTATAGATGATAAAATATTCAGTAAGATTTTTTGCAAGCATATATATACGTTATATTCCCATCTTCGATCATAAAAAAGCATAACTAAGATATGTATATTACATAAATCAGGGTGTTATAGCATATTGTTAGATATAATGCTGTGATTAATAATATAATAGAAATGAGCTCTAGAATTATAAAACATCTAACCAGGAAGTTAGAGCATGCAGTACCTATTAAAAAAATACTATGATTATTTCTTACAAGAATAATGTGTGTGTGTGTGTGTGTGTGTGTGTGATTTATTGCAATCAGTAAAGCATTAATATACACAATGTTTGAGAACATCATATCATTCATGTTGTAAGTACAGGGCAGAACAGAGAGGTCCAGCTGTTGTACTTTCCATGAATTCTGCCTCATGTCCTCAGGCAGAGAGATTCCCGGAAGCCTGTCCATGCACACACACACACACACACACACACACACACACACTTCAGGTAAAACTGTCTTCTAACAGTTAACAGTTTCTGTCCACATAACACACCTGTGAGTGCCACTGGCCTCTGTGTTCAATTTGGCTTAAACTGAAGCACAATGTCACTCACAATGCCATCTGTTCACACGCACACACACTCTTTATCATACTATCACACACACACACACACACACACTGCGGCAGAGTTGGTGCGTGGGCCTCTAAAGTTTTCTAAGAAAAAGGTGGCCTGGTTAACGAACATCCGTCCTCTCAGTCAGGCCAAGATGTATCCATCTCCCTGACTTCCTTTCTTATCTGATCGCAAACAAACAACAAAAAAAAAACCACTGGTGAAAATGTCTAGTCCACCTACGATTCTCACTGTGTGTGTGTGTGTGTGTGTGTGTGTGTGTGTGTGTGCGCGTTGTCTTGTAAATGACACAAAATTAGGTACTTGCTACAAATCCTAAAAATATATTTTTCATCTTCTCCTTCTAGCAGGTCAGTTAATAGCATTTGTGTGCATTGAAACTTTTAATGAAGCAAACTATTAATTAACCATATTTAAATCATCCAATCAAATCCATGCAAGCAGACAGAAGAGGAGTACGGATTTCACAGCCAATCATCTTTGCGTAAGCACAATTTGCCTACATCTTACTGGTTCTTAATACGCGGAGATTATAAGATGATCCCATAAAAAAGAAACACAAAAGAGACAAACAGAAGCTGATGGAGTTGGATTTCATGTGATTTCTTACACTGTCACAGGCACTAACCCCGCCCCTTACTCTAATATTAACTTTAATATTTAAATTTGAGGCAGACAAATAGTTCAAAATAAATAAATAAATGTGTTTTGTTTGTTTAGTGTATGCTTTCCTTACTGTAATTTTGTCTTTATGTTTTTGAATGAATTTCAGTTATTTGTTTGTTTGTTTAGTGCATGGTCTCCTTGTGTGAATGCATCTTTCTGGATTTAAATAATTCTTTTTTTTTCTGTTTGTATGTTTGTTTATTTGTTTGCTTGTTTTGTTCCATCCATAGTCTCCTGGCTGTAAATTTGTCTCTGCCTATTTGAATAACCCTTGTTTGTTTGTTTGTTTGGTGCATTGTTTCTTGGCTGTAATTATGTCTGTGTTTCTGATTAACTCTCATTTCATTGTTTGTTTATTTGTTTGTTGGTTGGTTTGTTTATTGCACGGTTCCCTTGCTGTAATTTTGCCGTTGTATTTTTGAATAACTGTTGTTTGTTTGTTTGTTTGTCTGGTGCATGGTTTATTTGCTGTAATTGTGTCTGTGTTTTTGATTAACTCACAATTGTTTGTTTGTTTGTTTGTTTAGTACAAGGTTCCCTTACTGTAATTTTGCCTTTGTATTTTGGAATAACTCTTGTTTGTTTGTTTGTTTGTTTGTTTGTTTGGTGCATGGTTTCTTTTCTGTAATTTTGTGTCTGTGTTTTTGATTAACTCTCATTTTTTTTTTTTTGTTTGTTGGTGGGTTGGTTTATTTAGTACATGGTTCCCTTGCTGTAATTTTGCCTTTGTATTTTTGAATAATTATTTGTGTGTTTGCTTGTTTGTTTGTTTGCATTTGTTTGTTTGATTGTTTGCTTAGCCTGTGGCTTCCTTGCTATAATTGTGTCTTTGTTTTTCCGAGTAACTCTTATTTGTTTGTTTGTTTGTTTGTTTGTTTGTTTGTTTGTGTTTGCTGCTGCTAATTTTTTGTCTGGGTTTTTGAATAACTCGTATTTTTAATTTGTTATTTGTTTATTTGTTTAGTGCATGGTTTACTTGCTGTAAATGGATCTTCCTGTTTTTAAAGAATTCTTGTTTTTGTGTCTATATGTTCAGTCCATAGGCTCCTTGCTGTAATTTTATCTTTGTGTTTTTGAATAACTTTTATTTGTTTGTTTGTTTTTGTGTAGTGCATGGTTTCCATCTTTGTGTTCTTGAATAACTCTTATTTTATTTATTTGTTTGTTTGTTTACTTACTGATTGATTGACTGACGCACATCAGGTTTTTTTTCCTTTGCAGATCTTTAAAACCTTGTGTATCTCCTCTCAAGCTCAGAATCGAACACTGGTTTTATTTGTTCTTATTCATTTTTTTTCCTTCTTTCCTCCTGAGGTCTTTGCTCGGTTCTGTTCTGACAAGTCCTCGTTGCTCTCAGGCTTTTCATTTGCTCTCAACTTTGCAACATCCTTTTTTATTATTGAGTATTTGTGCTTTGGCACTTTATTTTAAACATTTATTCCAGTATCATTTTTACACACTACTTCCATACATACATTCGCTTTTCTTTACTTTATCTTTACTTCTATCCTTTTTTTTCCACCGCCCCAACAGCACAAAGCAATCCTAGACAAATTGCTAATCAGATTTATTTGAGTATCAAGCTAGAAATTAAGCGCGTCATTAAATTTGGTGTTTAATTGGTTTATAAAGCACGTGGCTGTAAACAGTTATATTACAGTTCGTGTAGAGGTTATGGAGAGTTCATTACTCTACCACGGCTGTCATTTCCGAGGCCCCACAATAACTCTGTGATTCTACTCACACTGCCTTTCTCTGTCCTCATCTCTCACACACACACACACACACACACACACATGTAGACACAGACACAGCACCGTCACTGCTCATGGCGTTGTAGTAAATGCGGGATTTAACCTAATACAGACCCTCATATTAGGCAGCTTCCGTGCCCTTCATGGTGGCCCCATACTACATAAACAAGATTGGAGGAAGCAGCGCATCATAGCCGGGTCATGCTGTTGTTCCAGGTCCCGTCCATGATCCAGCTTCCTGGAGAGCTTTGGGAGTAAATATTGTGAGCCTAAGTAAGTAAAACCCACTAGAAGCCAACTTCACTTGTAGCTCCACTCACTGGATATGCTTCAGGTCGTCCTACAATACGCTCGCTTTTGTAGGTCCACCATTACTGAGTGTAGCTCATCTGTTGACTTTTACTGTGCAATTATCTAATCAGATTTTTAAGCTGCACTACTGTCAGAGCTGCTGTTCTAGAAAATGAATCATCCTCACATCCAGACAGAAGGGAGAATTCAACTGCTCTGTGGTGTAAACCGTAACACACACACACACACACACAAAAACAAGGCCTGATGATGCATTTCTTCTTTCTCACTTCACATCCAGACAGAATGGAGAATTCAACTGCTCTGTGGTGTAAACCGTAACACACACATACACACACACACACACACACACACACACACACACACACACAAACACACACACAAAAAGGCCTGACGATGCATTTTCTCTTTCTCTCTTTCTCCAAATCACCTCAGGAGCCGCTCTTATAGAATAAAATCTCACATCCTGTTTGATAGCATCTGATGCTGCATGATATCGAAACACACGCAGTCATGTTTCGGTTTGTGCTTGAAGCTGTGCGTGGGTCAGTGCAGAACATAGTCTACGTGAACTGAGCTGCGCTCAAGTGCTGCATCATAGCCGTGTCACCAATATCCGAATGCATTTACTGTAGATTTGCACCGTTTCCTCGCCGACCGCACGTACACCTCATTCTCTCCTTCTGCTTTATCAGCTATTCGGATCTGATTTACTGACATTGCACTGACACACACTGTGTGGGCCGGTCATGAATGAATCAAAGGTGTACTATATTGTGGCGTAGGTGGAAAAGTCCTCATTTGTGAGCGATGCTGTTCCATATCCTTATTTCTCAGTGAACTAGATTTAACCCTTTCATCTGCACCATCTACACGTATACACTGTTAACGTGATGCATTTTTTTTATAGAAACATAAAAGATAAAAATTTCTAAACCACTTAAATGTTATAGACACCATTAGCAGGGTAATTATTATTTCATTATGTGTTACTCCTCCCAGTCCAACATGGCTGACAGCATCATACGCAGCAAGCCTTGCACTTCTGTCTACACACAAAAAGGTCTAATGAAATAAAATAAAAAAATATTTAAATATTTAAAAAAAAAAAAAAACTAAAAAAAAAAAAAAACATCAAAAACCATGAGCTAAACTGCACTATTAATTTTTTTATTTATTTAGAAGTTCATATATGATTTCCTTTTTTTTTTTCCTTGTTGTTGTGTACTATTTTCAACCTTAAACATCGTACATATTTTTCAGCATTAATGATTTTAATCCCTTTTTACTCCTTGATGCCTTTTAACTTTTACTGATTTTTTAGAAAAAGGAGAAATTTGCATGTAGCAATAAACCTTTTAAATCAGTAAACATATTAAAAAAAAAAAAAAAACTTAAAACACATTTATTTAACTTGGACTTTAATTACTTAATTTAATTAATATATTTAATTCTTTTTAGTCATCTCTGTTCATGCTTGTCTCATTGTATGCATTTTAGTAGTTTCATTTTCCTTTTTTATGCTTTCCTTACCTAATCTTTCGTGCTTTAAGTGTTGTTATGCAACGTATTATTTTCAATTCGAATACTTACCGCTAATTTGTTGTAGATTTACTTTCTAACGCATGCATGAAAGGGTTAACTGACGCTCGGTCGTTGAATCTGCAAATAAACAGCTCGTGATTGTGAGAGATCAATAATTTGATCGGAGAAGGAAATGATACAGATTTCAGCAAAGCTGCACAGAAGCCACTGAAGCGCAATGAAACACAATAAAGGGACGTTAAATGGATGATATATTATACTGATGTCAGACGTTTAACTCTTGAAAACTCAGCACTCTATTAATCATGCTGTGGCGTGTGCAATTACATGTAATTCTGAGCCACTCGGTAACCGAATACTGACTCGCTGTGTTCAATCGTTTCGCTTCACCTAATACAGCGGATGTTTGCTGTTGAATAATGAACTGTGTTTGAATAAATCTGAATAATACATGTGCGTAGGTTTTGGACTTTTTCAGACTGGGGACAGCTGAGAGATGAAGGCTGTGCCTAAGAATATGGCGTCTATATTTTAGTCTTTGCTTTTGGCTAATAGCCTTTAGCCTTGACCTCTATGTTGGGTTTTTTAAATGTATAATCACATCATGCTACCTGCTATATAAAGAGTTGGATTGGATTTGATTGGATATTGCCTAACCACACCTCTTTATAATGCACTAACTTCAGACCCGCCTCTTTTTTACAATTGCGTTCTTCTTCTCCAGCTAACTGCCTGCACGGGTGGTCGCAGAACTATGGTATACTAGCTCAGATTGGACAAATGATGATTGTGTACTATTTTAGATTAGACAGTATAACATTTGTGCCTTTTTGATTGAATAGACATAAATGTTCTATTTCAGATCGGACAGGTTGACATGTTTATTATATTAGATTGGACAGACTACGCTTGTGTACTATTTCATATTGGACAAACTCAAATGTTTGCTATATCAGATTGGATAGGCTTATGTTCATGTACTATTTCAGATTGGACTGACTGAACATTGTGTACTATTTCAGATTGGACTGACTGAACATTGTGTACTATTTCAGATTGGACTGACTGAACATTGTGTATTATTTCAGATTGGACAATATAACATTCATTTACCATTTCAGACTGGGCAGCCTTGCCTTTGTTTGGATTGGACAGAATGACATGCTTGCTATATTAGATTGGACAGACTGACATGTTTACTATATCAGATTGAACTGACACAGTTTTGTCTACTTTCGTAGATTGGACAGAATGACCTTTCTGTTTTATTTCAAATTGGACAGTCTAACATTTCTTTACTATTTCTGCATGAACAGATTGATATTTATTTAATATTTTAGATTAGGCAGCTTTGCATTTCTGATCTGTTTCAGATTGGACAGGCCAATATTTGTGCACTCTTTCATTTGTGTTATATTTCAGATCGGACAGACTAACCTTCGTAATAGATGTTTGTGTACCGTTTCAGAATGGACAGATGTTTGTGATATTTTAGTTTAGACAAACTGACATTTATGCACAAATTCAGTTTCATTAGACTGACTTTTGTGTTATATTTCAGATTGGACATGCAGGCGCTTGTGTGATATTTCAGACTGGATAATCTAACATTTCTGTACTACTTCAGCTAATACGGAATTTGACAGTTGTTTAGTATTTCAGATTGGACAGAATGACATTTGTGTACTGTTTTAGATTGGACTGCTTGATGATTGCATACTATATCAGATTGGACAGAATGACATTTGTGTACTGTTTTAGATTGGACTGCTTGATGATTGCATACTATATCAGATTGGACAAGCCTATATTTTTGTACTGAGTGGGCAGTCTGTTTTTTTTATATTTCAGATTAAAAAGACTGACACGTTTGCTATGTCAGATTGGACAGACTGACGTTTGTGTAATATTTCAGATTGGACAGACTGATATTTGATGATGATGATGATGATGATGATGATGATGAGCAGAATCACAGATATAAACTAGCATGCTGAGCCTTAGCATTACACCCTCTCAGAGCTGCTTTGTGTTTGTAAGGTGTTGTGCTCCTTCTGACCCGTGTGTGTCCGTAATAGCTTTATGCTTCAAAGTCGTTCACACGGTTCTGACATATTTATTGGTTTACTGCTGGTGACTGTGTCACCATCATTGCACCACAATAATATCCAATCCAAATCCAATCCAATGACTTACCCCACAGGTCACAGCACAGGAGCACAGCCTGGCTGGAGTCCACTCCGCTCAGAAGGGAGGAAAGCGGACGTCCACCTCTTATGCTCAGGGTGATATTTTAACCAGCCGTGTCCTCTCAGGCTTTGACCTCATAGTGTGCCGCTCTCGATGATAGATGAGTTAATGTAATTACCCCAGAGCTCTGCCCACATTCTGTAAGCTGGGTGAAAATTGAGATTCCGAGAGCGTCTCTCACTAATCTGTTGATGGAAAGATGGATCAGCTTTAAATGTGACTCAGGATAATCCTACGTTTGATAGTTCATGATGGACTTTAGAGAAGTGGTGGCCTTAAATACTCTCCTAATGACACTGAAGACTTTTCTAGGAGTTTCTAGAAGAACCACTGAACTTCCAGACCTGTAAGAGTCGAGTAACTACGAAAAACAAAAATTTGTGTTTTACTCCTCTAATCCAATGCTAATTTTCTTTCTATGAATTAAACTGCAATTTAGTTGCTGTTATCATTTACATTATTGCAGCTCTGCCTCTGACTGTTACAAAGTGCTGACACGGGAGACTCCTTCCATAAATGATAAAAAATAAACATCTCCTTACAGAAAACCTCACATCATCAATGTGATTATTCTTTGTTAAATTACAGCCCATTTTCTCAAAGTTATTAGCTTCAAATACAGAGGCTGGTGAGGGAACGAATGTTTATAGCTCCTATAATGTAAGTGAAAACACGAACAGCTTGTTTCATGGACGTTCCACGACATCAAACCTACCTTTAAATGGGCAAAAAGTACAACATGTCATTCTTTAATTAAAATAAACGTGGCTGAGATGTTGGACCACTGATCGGAAGGTCATGAGGTCAAATCCCAGCATCGCCAACCTGCCACTGCTCTTGCCCTTGGGCCCTTGAGTAAGGCCCTTAATCCTTCACTGCTCAGCTGTATAAATGAGATAAATGTAATTTGCTCTGGATAAGGGCATCTGTCAAATGCCATAAAATGTAAAATGTATAAGTAGTATAATAGAAAAATAGAAAAATTCTAGGTGATATTCTTTCAAGAGTTTGCATCTCTCTTCTTCCTCTTTATGATATAACGATTCTGCAGTAACTTGCTTTCCTGTCCTTTGCCTTTAGAATCTCTTCCGTATCCTCCGAGCAGCTTTCGGATGCTTTGAGTTGTAAATTTAAGATTAATATGGACTCTTTAGCCATTCGTTGTTTACCTATGTGGTATCACTGACAGGTTTAAATCAGCCTGGGGATCTGTGGGATTGTAGTTTTGTTGCAGGCTGCACCCACATTTCATTTCTATGCTTAGTTTGTGCTTATGTTTTAGAGATAAATTGTAAAATGGGGTTATAGTTTTCGTTTTTTTCATCCAGAAACCATGACGGATGCAAACTTTTGCACTCTGAGGTACAGTAATGTGTCTAATTAAACAAAGTTGTGGTGAATCGAATGCAGGGATTTAGAACGTTTGGGTTGAATTGTGCTTTGTGTCTTGATCTTCTTTATTAGTTTTGTGTCTCTTTTATATTTTAAGGGGGATTTTTTTTCTTTTGAAGAGCTTTCCAATACAGGAAATAGAAGGTTCTCTGTTTAGAGCTGTTTGGGTCTGTTTTCTAGCCAGGGTTGGAAAGTTTTACCTAATGAAAGTATAGAAAATGTGTCAAAATCGAAAAACTTGAGCAAAAGTGGAAGCATCTAGCCACAAAGTAAATGTCAAAAAGTTGTTTTCAGATGTACCGTTTTAACCGTTTTAACTAATAAAATTAAGTTGTTGTCATGTTTTCATGTGAAAAGTAACGTGTATTGCTTTTCGATACGGAGCTAGACTTTAAAGTCGATGTTACGCGTAAACGCGTAGCTGAAATGAGACATCTATAGTTAAGAGCGGGAAATGAAAAATGAGTGGAAGAATCCGTCCTCGCCTCCAATCCTCCTGGTGCAGAAATTAAAGTGCTAATTAATCAGAAGTAAAATATCCTGTAAATAATCGATATTTACCATTAGCTAGAATTTGCCTTGCTGCCTAGCCAGTTACGTTAGCTACTGGAATCAATGCTAGTCTAACCTGGCATTAGCAAAGAAGTCAGGCTAACTTAATTAAACATTGCCTGTTAACATTAGCTAATTAATGAGAGCGTGAGTAGTTTAATGCAGATGACGAATTTGCACGATTCTTGATTGTTTTATTTCTTACACTGAGGAATTTGATTGGATGCTTTAAACTGAAATGTAAATAAAATTTGCATGAGCTTGTTCCAGTGGCGTATAGCGTACAGTCGTTAGCTAGATGACAGTACATCAGTACCTTAAATGTTTAAATAAATTTTTTTTTTTTTTAAGTAAGAGTACAAGTGTTCAATTTCAATAAGCAAAGTATACAGTAAATATGACTTGAGTATTCTCCACCCCGTTCTTGGTTAGACCTAATCGCAGGTCACAAATCAAACGCAGCAGGTTAACCAGATTCAGTTTTCACATCCTTTTTTCCCTCTTTTTTTTTTGCCAAACATTAGTCTCTATGCAAGCTGCTGTGATGCCTTCTGTCACGTACCATAAGGCTGAGATTTCCTTCATATGTGCCGTCTGTCTCACATTCTCTCCCTCTCTCTCTCCTTCTCTCTCTGTCTCTCTCTCTCCCTCTGTCTCTCCCTCTCTCTCTCCCTCTGTCTCTCCCTCTCTCTCTCCTTCTCCCTCTCTCTCTCCCTCTCTCTCTCCCTCTGTCTCTCCCTCTCTCTCTCCTTCTCTCTCTGTCTCTCTCTCTCCCTCTGTCTCTCCCTCTCTCTCTCCCTCTGT
>CM040980.1:28059251-28104251 GCA_022985145.1 Pangasius djambal | reverse complement strand
ATGCAACACATACTGTGATGCTTTATAGACTTAAGAAAACTTTTTTTTATTTGTTTATTTGTAAAGTCATGTTGTGTTCTTTTTTTTTTTTTTTTAAAAGTGTGTCATCCATTTTGGTGGTTTAAGAGGATAAAAAGAGTCCGCGATGAGGGTTTGAAACAGTTTTTCTCGTGATTAATCGGTTAGAAAGAGGCGGGGTTTGTGTGTGCGGTGGTTCTCTTAAGGCCACAGTAACGCTACATGATGCATGTGCATTTTTTTGGGAAATAACTTGATTTCTTTTTTTTTTAGCATTCTTCATGAAAAACATTCATTTACATACAAACAGCAAATCTGTTATTTCATCTTAACAGGAAAGAGGGAGAGAGAATGTTTACCATGATGCTCGCTCTACCACTTGAACGTGGTCGTAGTTTACGATGATCTTGGCGCTGTGAGGCTTTTTTGGAAACTCATCATCGGTTCCAATCATTTCAATATGTCGACTTCCTTCTTTCTTACATTCATTCTTTCTTTTTTTATTTGCTTGTTTACTTACATGGTATCTTCTTTCTTAACAGAAACCAAACTAAATTTAAAAAAAGTTGCAGGTCAAACGTTTACACACACATTAGGCCTCATTTATTAAACTTTAAGTAAAGTTGTGTGTAAACGTTTGCAAAAGCCAAACTGAAATATGATTTTCGGTCGGATTTGCCAAAGTTTCGGAAAGGCTGCTTTCATCGTACTCACGCGCGTATGTTGATCACGTGTACAGTGCAAAGCACATTCCTGATGCAGCTCGTTTGCATGTGGTGACGCCCACAAAACTCCATAAAAGGTAAAGTGCACAGATACAGTACTCTATGTAGATTATATGATTTGAAGTCATTTCAAGTTGAGGTTTACATTTTTCACAATTTGCAGGATTTTAATGAACAGCACATTTCTTGTGTAAACGCTCATGTGAATGATTTTTACGAATAAATCTGTTTGTATCTGGATTGATAATTTAGGCGCTTCCTTGCATGACAGCTGTTTAGGCCGTGGCGTAGAGACTCTCTTAATGGTGGATGTCCAAACTGGCACCTACCTGATGCCTCTAACTCCTTCACCAGCTCCTTGATTGCTGTCTGCGGGTTCAGTTGAAACTTTTGGACTAAAATTTGTTCATCTCTAGGAGTTAATTTATGCCTCTTCTCTCAAAGACGCAGCGTCTGCGTTCATTCCCAACGAACTCCTAATTATCAAAACTGGCCAATCAGAAGTTTCTAAAAGTCGTTACATTCATTGCTGGAATCCAGTCTGATTAAAGAGACAGTCTACTTTAGTGCATGTCAACTTCTAACCCAGTGCAATTCTGCTATAGTGAATTAAAGCTGAAATAAATCTGTTTCTAATCGATGGGTTTAAAATGACCTCTGATGTGAATAAAGTAGACGCCCTGACTGACTTGCGAAAAGAAACGTATGCAAACGTGCAGAGTGTGGAGTTGTGAAAAAACGAGCCTGAATATCCTTATCCGAGGCGCATGTAAGCTTTTGGCCTCATCTGTATATAATATGAAAGAGTTCAAGAATAAAATTTGAAAAAAAAGTTCAGGAATAAAAGCTCCTATTGCTCAAAAATAGCCAGAATATTACTGTACCCATTAAATCATTATTTATTTAATTTTAAATTAAGTGTAATAAGTTTAATTTAATAATTAAGTTATATTACAGTTAATGGAGTCCCTGTAAATATATTTTTAGATGTTTTTCTAATATTTTTAGGCTGAAATTTTTTTTTATTGAAGATAGAAAATTCTAATTTTAGGTATTTTTGGAATATAACGGGTTTTGGAAATACTGTCTTGTTTTTCAAACTTGCGAGATGCAAGACATTCGACTGCATCTCAGACCTTTGAAACGTTTAGACCATGTTTTTTAATGCAGGATATTTAAGAATGAATCAGAGAGCGATGAATATCTACATCACAAGAAGATAAAAGAGAAGCTATCCCAGGGGTTTTATGCATTTCTCGTAGAAATCTTTTTGGCATGTCTGTAATGCGTGTGAGGGTGCACTGTGCATCATGCATCTGCCTCAGAAATGGGATAGTTGTGGTTTATGTGTGAGTTTGTGAGTGTGTATGTGTGTCAGTGTGTGTGTGTGTGTGTGTGTGTGTGTGTGTGTGTGTGTGTGTGTGTGTGTGTGTGTGTGTTTGTGTGATTTGCAGAGGATGCACGGAGGTCAGTGAAGGAGCAGGAGAAGCTCTCGCCGAGTCATTACACTGATCCGTTTCCTCCAGGGAGCCCACGTTCATTTCCTGCAGCAATCCTGAGACACACACACACACACACACACACACACACACACACACACATCTTTCAAGACGTCCCTCTTCTTCTAGCCTCCTTTATACTGAACCATATTTTATCCGTTATTGCATTTGCATCATTTTCATTTAACACTGATCTTTCTTTCTTTCTTTCTTTCTTTCTTTCTTTCTTTCTTTCTTTCTTTCTTTCTTTCGTTCTGTTCACTTACTTTACATTGCTGTGTTTATATACAGTGAATATAAAGTTTACACACCCCGGTTAAAATTGCAGGTATTTTTGTGATGTAAAAAAAATGAAACCATCATCAATCTGATCTTTTTTCCACCTTTAATGTGTATATAGTGACCAACACAATTCAAGGGAAAACAAATAGAAATATTTTAGTGAGAAAGAAAAAAAAAAAAAAAAGCTTACAATAACCTGGTTGCATAAGTATACACACCCCTTAACTAATACTGTATTAAAGAGACTTTTGCTTGTAATACAGCACTCAGAATTTTTGGGTAAGAGTCTACCAACTTAGCATGTCTTCATTTAGCAATTTTATTCCACTCTTCCCTGCAAAAATGCTCCGGATCTATCAGTTTGTGAGGGGATCTCCTGTGCACAGCCCTCATCAAGTCATTTTTACAGGTTTCCAATAGGATTTCTTCTCCATTTCCTTTTCGAGCTGTTTCTTTGTTGACTTGCGTTCGTGCTTTATCGTGCTGGAAGGTGAAACTTCACCTTCAGCTGTCTAACAAAGGCCTGAAGATATTGTGGCAAAACAGATTGATATTTGGAGCTATCCATGATTCCTTCTATCTTGACTAGAGCTCCAGTCCCAGCTGAGGAGAAGCAGCCCCATAGCATGATGCTGCCACCACCATGCTTCACAGAGTGTATGGAGGTTTATGGGTGATAAGCTGTGCTGTTTTTGCGCCAAACATACTGTATCTTTTAGAATTACTGTAAGTTCTACCTTGGTCTCATCAGACCATAAAACATTTTGCCACATGGTCTGGGGTAATTTATCTGAACTTGGATGTTTTGTTATGTGAGAAAGAGCTTCCGTCTAGTCACCCTCTTCCACAGGCCAGACAAGTGAAGAATAAAAGAGATTGTTGTCACATGCAGGGAGTGAGCAGTACGTGCTAGATGTTCTTACAGCTTGCTGTAGGCCTCTCGACAGCCTCCCTGTTAAGTTTTTTGTCCTTTTCCTTTTGTTGATTTTTGAGGGATGTCCTGTCCTTGGTGATGTCACTGTGCTACTCCATTTTGTCCATGGTCCATGTTATTGATGATGGCCTTCATAGTGTTCCATGGTACGTCCCATGCTTTGGAAATTCTTTTGTACCCCTCACCTGATCTATACATTTCTACGGTGAGATCCAGTCCATACTCTGTAAGCTCTTTGGCTTCAGTGGTTGGATGAAACCATGAAGATGTCAGGAAAATCGCACAGAAACAGCTGATCTTTAGTTGGGCTTAATCAGAATCACTTCTTTAATGACAGGGGTATGATAATTACTTTTGAACAGGAGTTTGAATGTGATTGGTTCATTATGAGCACAGTCACCTGATCCATTATTAAAGTTTATTGTAAGTCTGTTTGCTTTTTCCTTCTTGAATGTTGTCGGTTGCTGTTTCATATTAAAGGTGGAAAAAGATCTATACTGTATGTATCTTGTTTTTATTATTTTTATCACAAAAAGCTGCAATTTTAACTGGGACGTGTAGATTTATATATATATATCAACTGTATATACAATAAGGGTGTTTTCGCTTTTTTTTCTTTTTTTTTTTCCTTTTTTTTAATTTGCTGTATGGCTGTTGTGTGGCAGATTAAAATCTTGCCGAGATCCCACAGTAGTTTGTGTAAATCTCAGTGTCTGCTCTTGTTAATGGCTGCTTGTTTGTGTAGCCGTGTAGCACTGAGGAGCTAACATCACGTCCCTAATCTGTCCTCTGGCTAAAGAGCCCGTGTTTGCACAAGGCTTTGCAAGCCATTTATAACCTGTGCACAAACACACAGCAGTGCACGCTACACACACACACACACATAGATAGTAAAAAAGTAAAACAGAAGAAGAAGTGGCCTAGTATGCGTTTGGAGCAATCTGAGTAATTACGATTGAGCAGTGAAGGAGCAAACCTCTGGAAAAAGACGTTCACACACCGAAACTGTGTGTGTCACGACTCTGGGGTTTTTCCCGAGAAGCCTGGACATGGTGTAGATGAGAAGTGTGTGTGTATGTGTGTGTGTGTAGGAGTGTATGTGACAGAAAGAGAGAAAACGATAAAATGAGTGCAGTTCTTTTCTTCCTTCGCTTCCTATTTATACTCTTCTCTGAAAGCTCTTGCTCGAAGTTTCACATAGTGTCCACGTTAAAAGGTGCTCAAACGGCAACAGATCAACTTCGTCAGTTTTATCATGTTTATTATGCAGCAGAACCCGGGTTCCGCCGCTGTCTGTCTCTCATCTGAGACGCGCTTGCTTTATTTCGCTAACTTCTCTCTCTCTGCGCTTGCGGAAGGTGTTTGGAAGGAATCCACACGTCTCGCGTTAAAGCTCCTCGTCCTTGAGAGTTGCTCTGAGGTCGGCTCGGAGCTGATAATGAGGTGTACGATACACTGCGCAGTAATATTAAACGGCCCTGACTGGACCCAGAGCGAGGGTGCACCTGTGTGGTTAAATCTAACACCTAACACTCACCAGCTCTCCAGTCGATCTGACCTCAGGAGAAAGCGCTGAAACTGTCACACAGCAGGTAGATTAAACATCGCGTAATGCAGGCTACGATTAACACCACACTCATTTCCATTCCATTAACAAGCTGAGTACTTTAATGACTAAATAATGTCACCTATTTATTTATTCATTCATTCATTTATTTATTTATTTATTTGCTTAAGCTTTTCTGTATAACTTTCTTTGCTTCTTTGCTTTCTTTCTTTCTTTCTTTGCTTCTGTCTTATTTATTTGCTTCTTTGTTAACTAATTTATTTGTTATTTTCTTGCTGTTTTGGTTACTTTGCTTATTTGTTTACCGACTTGGTATCTTTCTTTCTTTCTTTCTTTCTTTCTTTCTTTCTTTCTTTCTATGAAGTGTATAAAAATATATTCTTTAAGGTTATCATTTAGATAAAAAATGATTGCTATTATTTTAACTGTAATTATAATTAGTCTAATCATCATTTCCACTCCTTAGGCTTATAATTTAATATAATATTAGCTTTAACGAAGGGGCGGCGTGGTCCAGCACCGGCTAGCGTTCTCGTCTCACGGCTCCCGAGTCCCCGGTTCCATCCTGAGCTCAGGTTACTGGAGTTTCACATGTTCTCGCCAGGTCCTCATGTGTTTCCTCTGGGTTCTCCGGTTTCCTCCCGCTGTCCAAAACCACGCTGGTGTGTGGAAGGGCTACTCTAAATTGCCCCTGGGTGCGAATAAGTGTGTGAACGAGTGTGTGTTTGTGTGTGGTGCCATGCGATGGACTGGCGTCCTGTTCAGGGTGAAATCTCTCTCCTCGGGTCCAGTGTTTTCATTACTGGATAATAATTCTGAGGGTTTAGAGCTAGCGGAGGGATGAGGGTTAATACCTACGTAACGTCACATTAAGTTCTTTATTTAGTTTCATATTGATGCATTTAGGGGAAGTAAAATGACTAAATATACAATACAGCTTTTTGCTCTCGCCATGATTGAATAGGCGTGTGTTCCGTCCCTCGCTCAAGTGCTGAGTCATTTCATAATGCATGCCTTAAGTCAAACACACACACACACACACACCACACACTTTTAAAGGAAGTGTCAGATACTTACACTTTTAACATCCGTGACAGTGTGTTTGGCCTGATTGTGCATTTGTGTTTATTATGTGCATCTGTCTATGACAGTGTGTGTGTGTGTGTGTGTGTGTGTGTGTGTGTGAGTGAGAAAGAGAGAGAGCGAGAGAGAGAGAGATGTTTGTTACACACAGTCTATTTTACACTCAGTACAGATCTATTAGGTGGCAATTTGAGATCTGAAAATTAAAGCAACGTGAGAAGATAAAGTGAAGATGGGAGCTTCCTGTGGTGGTCATGGCGGTTGTGGTGATGTGCGTGAGTGTGTGTGTGTGTGTGTGTGTGTGTCTGAGTGTGTGTGTATGTGTGTTTGAGGGAAGGGGGTTGGTTACATTTATTTATCTCATTGTAATGACTTGATGTCTCCATGTAGGACGTGTGCGTTCCCAATAAAGGGAGATGAAGTTTTTTTTTTTTCCATCTGGAGATCGCGAGTTGGAATCCCGACGATGCCACGCCCACCTGTAGCCAGGAGGGGCATTCTGTCCTTCCCCTGTCAATCACAGTGACACTAGCCAATTATGTGTGTCTGTGAGCTCATGTATGAGGAAGAGGGCGGATAGCGCTTTCCTCTGAGTGTGTTACGCTGCCCCGTGGTGCAGCATGAACAGCAGTTCGAGGAATTTGTTTGTTTGTTTGTTTGTTTGTTTGTTTGTTTATTAGCTTGCTTGCTTACTTAGTTGCTTCCCTACCTTTTTCTTTCATTTTTCTTTATTTTTTTTATTTCTTACAAAATGATTTATTTATTTATTTATTTATTTATTTATTTATTTGGTTTATTAATTATTTATTGCTTAGTTGCTTGCTTACTTCCTTCCTTCTTTCTTTCTTTCTTTGCTTACAAATTTATTTATTTATTTATTTATTTATTTATTTATTTATTTATTTAATTGCCTGTCTACTGTTTTCTTTCTTTCTTATCTTCGAAAGGATCAGTTTGTATGACCTGCACATTAATGAGAATAAAAGTATGACTGCATTCCAGCCTGTTATGACCTTTGACCTTCAGTGAGAACTTTTCTAACACCGATGTTTTCCTCTTCTCTGATCTCCGTCTCCTGCACCAGGTCTTCCAGAAAGTTCCTTCACCTGTGACTGTGACCCCGCCCCCAAGGCCCCGCCCTGAAGAATGAGGTAACTCTCACAAACGTCTCTCCTCTTTTCTTCTCCTGCTTTCTTCATTTTTTTGAAAAGAACTTGTGATGGAGGCTGACAGTGCTCGGACCCCACACATCACAGCGATCTTAACCCAGCTGCGCATTTCCTGAAGGAAAAAGTTTGGTTTTGTTGGTTTTGTTTTCAATTCATTTATTGTCAGGACAAAATTTTCTAAATATTAATAAGCCTGAATAAGAAGCTCTCATCTTAAAAAAAAAAGAAAACATAACAGAAAAATTGTGGCGAAAGAAAGAAAGAAAGTTAAGGAGTGAGTGAGAGAAAATGTTGCAAAGTGAAGAAGAGATGAAAGAACAGAAGAGAGAGAGAGAGAGCAAAGAAGGGAGAAAAAAGAGAGGAATAAAGTGAGTGTAACGGAAAATTAAAAATAAGAAGAGAGATAAATAAAAGAGAGAAGAAGAAGAAATAAAGGGAGGAAAAAAAAGAGGAGGGGCAGCAATCTTGTAAGCACTGGTATTATTATTATTATTATTATTATTATTATTATTATTATTATTATTATTATTATTATTATTATGTTTCCTGAATAAAAATAAAATAAAATAAAATAAGGACATGGAAGAGAATATGATAGAGAGGGATGGTAATGTAGTAATGGATTTTGTGTATTTATTTGTTTATTATTATTATTATTATTATTATTATTATTATTATTATTATTAATTTTACTTTAGTGATTTAGGTAATTTCCAAAAATAGTAATAAATATTTTATTAATCACATTTATATAAAAATCATAAATATTATGGAGAGAAATAGAAGGAAGGAAATGCTACTACTACTACTACTACTACTAATAATAATAATAATAATAATAATAATAATAATAATAATAATAATAATAATAATAATAATTTGTGAACTATAAGAACAACACCCCAGTGCTGGTGGCTCTCCGCTCAGTGTGGAGCGTTTAACATTTTTTAATTTTCCACCCTGAGCCTGACGAGCAGCCGGCCGTGTGAAATCCCTCAGGCCGAGCTCTCGGGGACGAGGTGATGGATTTCTGAAAGTCAGGTATCCGTCATGGCGAGAGTCCGCCTTTCCTCGAGGCCCGGTGCGCTTTTGTGAGGCGGCGTGGATACCATCTCACTCTGAGCTCTCGTCAGATTTCTATCCCGGGATCTGAGTTCTTCTGCTCAGTGAGGGATTGAGGCTGTTAGCGCTAATACTGTTGAAGCATGAAAAGGGCTTTTAGCCAGCACTCCAAGCGAGCATGATTGATTCTGTATGCTGTAAACGCTGGAACAGAGTCGAGGCCAAAGAGGATCCTACTTCAGCCAGTGTGTTGAGACATGATGGAATAATATCGTCTATATATCAAAGAAAACATTTCATATATGTATATATATATATATATATATATATATATATATATATATATATATATATACAATAAAATATGTTAGACAAATGGCTGCTAATTATTGAGCAAGCGAGCTAATGAAATGAATTGATTTTGACTACATGTGACATTTACATCTACATCTAGTAGTTCTTTATTTATTTATTTATTTATTTATTCATTTATTTTTAATTCTTGATATTTGCACCAGTGTCAATGTCACTAAATCAGGTCATGGTGACGTTCGCGTTAGTGTCTCGATGCTAAAAACTGAGACGCTAACATTATCCCGTCCTTCCTATAGCACTGTATTGTCTTTAAATAGAGTACAGGATCGGGAACTGGCTTCCTTCCAGCGTCAGTCATTCCCGCTGGAGAAAAGCAGGACAGAGTCATCCGAGGTGATGGGGACAAATCAGCTTCCAATGAAGTGTTTTCGCTCTTTTTTTTTTTTTTTTTCCTTTTTAAAGCAGCATCATTTCGTCAGTCACCAGGCGCCAGTGTGAATTAGCTGGCATTCGGGTGCTTCTATGTACAAAAGAGCATAGATAGGACGGATGCGTGGGAAAAATCTGAAGACGGATATGCCTATACGTCTGACTCGGCTGTTTCTTCTTTCTTGTGTTTTTTTGTCTGACGGAAACTCTCACTGCTAACCGTGCACTAGCATAGCCTCCGCCGCGTTTAGTCAAGCAATAGCGAGCACTGTTAGCACGCAGCATATGGAGAATGCATGAAGGACGTGGTTAAGAGTAAAGTTTGGTTCGAAACTTAAGAAGTTTCTTGTCGTCAAAGTGGACAAATGACAAGTATAAGCTAGACAATGACTAAGGTTAGCGATTAAGCTTGCAAGCATGTAAGGTTTAAGCCTATCTACAGAAACATTGACAGTGAAAACTATATAGAAGCGTCTGAAATATCAACATTTCCCTCAGATGTCTTGGTAAATTATCGATAAAACACTCTTATGACTAAAATTAGACTGTAAATTTACTTAGCATCACTAGCTGACTAGCTTCCCTGAGTGCCATATTGAGAAACAAATGCATTACGTCGCAGCAGTTAGAGCTATTGTATGAGGAATTGTAATGGGATATTCATACATACATGTTACATACGAAAAGATATATTAGATGTGAAAATACTTATTATAATATAAATATATTATTATAATAGCATAATTACACAAACACTTCCGCATTATCTTCGTCATAGCTCATTCGCTACACTCACTCGTTTTTAATTTTAATATTTTACAGTCGGCTCCTGAAGATAAATGTCAGCGACGTTGATCAAATATGTGCAAAGGGTTACAAAACCAATTTCCAGCAAGCTGGAGTAAGGTCTCAAACTGTACACGTCATCACCGGACTTCTTGCGGAAACTGTGATGAATTTATTGGTTGCACAATTGCACTACTTGTCCTTATAGCGCACAATAATAGAAGGGATTTATTTATAATCGCAGTATCCGGTGTCACCCAGATGAGGACGGGTTCCCTTTTGAGTCTGGTTCCTCTCAAGGTTTCTTCCTCATGTCATCTCAGGGAGTTTTTCCTCACCACCGTCGCCACCGTCGCCTCTGGCTCGCTCATTAGGGATAAATTCACAGTGGGCTATACAAATAAAACTGAATTGAATTGAATTGAAATCACAAATACACAACATACGAAGCGAAAACATGACCTATTAACAGAAACAAACACTCTAGCTAATATTAGCCCACAAAGTAGCTTGTGCTGTTGCTGCTAACGGGGGTTTTCATTTGAAACTGGATTCAGCTCATGACATTAGTTTCTAGACACATATGTTAAATTATTATGTATGATTATTACATGTCTTTAACAAGGTATCGTGTCAGGCTGTTTTTTTTTTATCCTAGAAGGATAAATCCTGCTAACCGTGTTGTGTTACATGATGCTAGCCAATTGGTATCAGGTCATACTACTACTACTACTACTACTACTACTACTACTACTACTACTACTAATAATAATAATAATAATAATAATAATAATAATAATAATAATGGGCCTTATTTATCAAGCTAGATTCAAATGTATTTATTCATAAATTGTTCGTACGAGCATTTACACTAGAACTTTGGTATTCATGATCGTGCAAATTCAGAAAAATGTCCGTCTCGTACTCGTGCTCCTGAGTGTGTGTAAACCCATAAATTTAAGAAATAAATAAAAGAGATGGCACCGTATAAACGGAGGACGGGCCAGTCTGTTCTGTTTAAAATATAATGGCACTATTTTTTCCTCCGCTCCTCTGTGGTTGTGGGTTCTAGATCTAGCTGAAGTGGTGTGAAATGTCTGCTCCAGACCTCTGTATGGGAGGAAATGCTGAGATGGTCACGACGTAGGATTGCTAACTAACGTCTCCTGAGATCACTCTGAGCTGGCAAGCTGTGGAAGCTTAAAGCTGTTAAATTTCCGAGAAGCCGTGCAGACAGAGACACAGCAGTGCTTGTCATATTTCTATATCTGTCTGTAAATATTCAGTCTCGAATACTTTACAGCGGAGTCTCATTTCGGTTGCGTTATGAAGGACAAGCAGTTCTGACAAATGTAAACTGCGCTAGCGGAGACTGGAGAACGGCACAGTGCAAGAAGCCCCTTATAATCATTTTGCTCCTTTCTAGAAGTTAATGCATAAAGAGTGTCAAATTCTTCGAATGCATTCACTCTGAAACCAGCAGCAAAATATAAATATTATAGATAACACATACTTACTGTAACAGAAGTCGTTACTATAATGTTGTTATTAAAATATACTAAATCGAACTATTTGCTAATATGACTTCTTTCCAGGAATAAATGCTTAAAGACAGTAAAAATGATTTAAAATGTACACACTCTGGAAACAACACGAAATGAAGATGGCTTTTGAAATATGCTTAATATAATCTAAATATATTACTATAATATTAGAATTTGAATTATTGACAACTAATTTTAATTCTCTTTTAAAATGAATGCTGAAAGGATTCAAGTAAACTTTATTTAACTTGATTTAAGATTTATAAACTCCAAAAACAACAGCAAAAATGATCTATTTATCGTAATATAAATGTTATTATAATATTATAACATTATAAATGTCGGCGAAGGAAGTGAAGTTGTTTGCTGGTGCAACGATATCGTTATTCGATATGATGACTGAATAAATAAAACGATTTAGGAATAGGTTGATGCTTCTTATCATAGTTTTATAATAATTAAATAAAATACTAATTAAAAATACAAAAGAAATGAGCTAAATGCTTTAACGTAAATAGTTTGAAATATTTCCCAGTAAGATGTTTCTGTTTACTAACGTCTTATAGCCAATTAAATACTTCTTGTTTGGCAGTGTGTGTGTGTGTGTGTGTGTGTGTGTGAGAGTGTGTGAGTGTGTGTGTGGGAGGGATGAGCGGCCCCAGGGCTCCCTCGTCCTACATGAGGCCATAGCTCACACACCAGAGGCTGTAGGTGGACAGAAGGACACAGAAAGTGCTGAGACGGAGAGAAAACTGCAGCATCCCGGCATTACACAATACGCACACACTCACACACTCACACACACACACACACACACACACTGGGGACTTGTGGCCGTGACACTGGCTCAGAGGAGAGAGGACAATGCTGAAGTGTGACTGGCAGTTGACTCCTTTTTTGTTTTTTTGTTGGTTTATTTTGCTTGTTGGTTAGTGGAAATCGCTGATACAGACACGACTTCGAACCTTCCGCGACTTCCCGGCGTTATAACCGTCCTCACACGTTAGCCACTTCTGCATTCTGCAACGGTGCTGTCTCGTAAATGAACGGTTAGGAGAGCAACTGCAATGCCACCATGAGTATCTGTGTCTGCTTACTGTTTACTCAACCGGGTGCCATGTGGAAGTTTCGCAGATCACTAAAGGGTTTATAGTTGACAGTACAGGGTTTGTTATACGGCAGAAAAGTTCGCCGGACACGATATCAGTATCCGTTATAAACATGGGACGTAATCACAGTGTGGCAAATGCAGAACGATGGAGATAATGATTTTATAGCAACAAATGAATGTAAATATATAAATATGTGATAGATTTTAAATTCCTCAAATGCATTTACGTCCCTAGAATACAGAGGAAAAAGATGAAACCTTTGTCCATTGTCTCTGCTAAATTTAAAAATCTACACCGTGTCTCCTGTGTCTTTAGGCAGTGCTTCAAATCGCATACAGTGACATATTACTTCAAAGTGCATACTACAAAAAAAAAGATTAAAGGTTGCTATAGCTCTGTTTTAAAGTCACGCTTAGAAACTTTAAGGGTTTTTTTCATCCTGAGTGCAAAATATTCTAGTTTTGAGATGGAGACAAGCTTTTGGTTTGTCATCAGGTCTGTTACCCGCTGTCTGCCTATAAGCTATAAGCCCCTCCCCTTTCTGTTCTGTGTTGCATGATGGGATAGGTTAGTGTGAAAAAGTAGCTATCATTTTTTTAGAGCACCACTTGTTCATATCTTCCCAGAAAAATATATGGAAATGGAGACAACGTGAAGGATTATGGGTAATTTGCCGGACTGAACCATCCAGTTAAAAAGAGCTGTGTGTTTATATGTGTGTGTGTGTGTGTGTTCATTTAGCACCAAGAAACAAATGAGTATATATATATATATAGCATAACTATAAGACATTATGGCTGGACATAACAATGTGCTTTCTCGCCATCTCTTTCTTACTCTCACTACAACTCACTCATTGACTATTAGCTTGTAATTTAAAAGACATTTTTATTTTTCCGATCCTCAGCAAAGCACAGTGTTTCCACTCCCATAGTGAGTTATTTTCCGTAACAAGGTTTAAGGACGTGTCTATTTGTGAGGCAAACATCCTTCAGATGTCACTGTGGCTGAATTCTGAAAAACAGCAAAAGAGATGAAAAATTGTCTGTCTGATATACTTTACTATGATTTTAACCTCAGCGACATAAAACAGTCTAAAGACATCAAAAAAAAACCTCGCTAGATACATAAGTGTGCTTTTGGATTTATTGGATAGCTACATGCCATAACGAGTCAATTCAATTTGTAATCAGATAGCGGCTGTCGAAATGGCCGCCGTGCTCCTGTGCCATCGCATCCTCATCAAAACGCATCCTTTCATAAAAAAGCCAACAGAACCAGGAGTGAGTGAGTGACTCGGTGATTATTTCTCCACTGATGTTAGCGTGAACAGAGATCAGCGGAGCGAAGAGACGACGATGAGGCCCGTGTTTATACGCCGTGAGTGACTTTTACCCTCGGGTGATGAGACAGAGACCGATGTGGATGATGCTGATAATCAAGCTCATTTGCTGTCTTTACAATGTGTCTTTCAGTGCGGTTCAAATGAAATCTGTAAACGTGAAATCTTTAAACCTTTTCCACTGTTAGGTGACTCTGAAATACTGGAATTTTACTTCTGGTTGAGAGATGTGCACTTCACTTCAGGAAAGTCTGTACTTTTCAGCACTATACTGCACCAGATCCATGGATTCATGTGCATTTGTATATGAATTGTAATGGAATGAGTATCATTCCAGACCTCTCCTGTGTAAGAACCAGATTAATCTAGCTAGTGTAGTTTATGGTGAAGTACCAAAGCTGAGACAACTGTGGGATTCAAATTTCCGAACAAGACATCTGGGATTGGCTGTGTTGGGATCGAGCAGAGCCAAAAGATGTAAAAACAAAGATTAAAATATATATATATATATATATATATATATATATATATATATATTTGACTTTGCAATCCACCAGTCAGTGGGATAAATTATCTGATTTTCCAGCAGATTTATAAGATCACCGGATGAGGAAGAAAAATATTGCATGCTGACAAACCGGGGCTCGCTAGTTAGCATCTCTGAGAGTCTTCCAAAGAATTAGCAAGCAGAAAATTTGATCAGGATGGAAGGATGGATGCTAAACTCCCAGCTCTTTGTTCGAGTCCTCAAATTACTGTGAGCCGAGGAACCAATCGGCTCATATCACTACCATCGACGCGTGTCAGTGACGTTTACGGATGGCCTCCTCTCCTCTCCATGTCCCGGGACAGTGTGACCCAGCAGGAAGTGAGCTCTGCTCTCACCTCACCCCTTCCTCCATCTTCCACCTGCTTTTAGGCGAAGGAAACTGGAGATGGAGGCGTGAGGGATAAATATAGCCGTGCGGGGTGAAGACAGCGTGGCCCGGCTTTAAGGTTAAAAATATAGATATCCATGTAGAGAGAGAGAGACAGAAAGTGTGATGCAGAGTGCAATGTGCTCGGGAAGCCGAGTTAATGTCAGCTTTGTGTGTTTGTGCGGTGTTAGCCGCCTGCTTGCTTCACTGTAACCCTCTACAAAATCACTTCAATACACAGCAAAAAAAATATATACAACTTTAAATGCAGCTGGCAGAAGTGCAAATAGTAGCATCGTGCAAAAGAGTAGGGTTGATATTTAAATATGTTTACTGTAAATAAATAAATAAATAACACGGCTATGGGCAGTGGATTTGTGCGGTAGCTATTGAGTAGATAACAGAATAAATATTACACTATATTATCTTGAATATAGTCGTATTTATTTTTACACCGCTAATACGTTATCGTTTCTATAGTAACAGCTCATTCACAGGGACTAGTACGGCGTACGCTCCATATAAACGGATTAAAAATGGTATAAATGTCGATATGTTGAGGAGAAATGTGTTTATGTATCATTTATGGAAGGAGTCTCCAGTGTCAGCGCCTTGTAAGAGTCAGACGTAAAGCCGTAGCTTTAAGTTTTCCGACATCTTCTGGACAGACGAGTCTAAACTCTCAGTAACGTTAAAACGCTGCTTCAAGAGCAAGTGACCGAACGTCTGTTTACAGCTGCTATGATAAATGTAGCTATAAATGGATAAAAAGTATGACGCGACATTCTTGAATAAATGACATCACACCTCCTGGCTGTTGATTATTTTCCTATAACAGCCTGACACCGAGTGTTTTATTCCCTGCTTCTCAGATTATTAAGCATACGTCATCTTTATTTTGTCCTTTATTCTTTCTCTAAATAACCAATTGATTATTTAATTATCTGGGAATGAAATACGACTAAACCTACATCCGAGACATTTTCACTTTTTGGAATCAAATGAGGAGAAACCCGCTGACATCTTTCAGAAAGGTTCACAGAATAGCTGGACTTTTACTCAGCTGAATTGCATTCCTTTTTTTTTTTTTTAACAGTAATGTATGATTCTTTGTTCCAGTACGGAGCCTGCACCGCATTTTGCCTCTGCTTTGAAACAGGGGTCATATAACATTGTAATGGATTTATCTGTTCTCTCTCTCCGTGAGCTTCCGAACGCAGCAGAGGGATCCGTTTGAAACGGCCAAGTTATCAAACTGTGCTAAATTTAGCCGACAGCGTGCGGGCTTAATTCCACTTTGCTAATTATGTCCACGTGGCAGGCATCTCAGCACTGGCCTTCTCTCCGGCCCGAAAAGATCAGACTCAGCAGAAATGGCAGCGAGGTGTGCGTGTGTGCGTGTGTGTGTGTGTGTGCGTGTGTGTGTGTGTTTTGCGTTTGCATGCTGCATTCATGCGTAACTTTTTATGCAAGCAGGCAGTAATTTTTAAAGGTTTTAAAACTATTTACATTTTTATTGTTGTCTAGTTAAATCAAAGAGGTTTTTTTTTTTAAAACTCTTCTATTAGTATGCAATCAGCATGTAGTGTAGCATATTTGAATAATATAATGTGTGATGTAAGGACTAAAACACTATGTTACCACCCTGTTGATTATTTTCCTATAACAGCATGTCTGGGAATGTTTTATTCCTCTTACACCTTTTTACACCTTTTTATTAAAAAAAAAAACAAAAAAACATTTTTTATTTCTTTTATCAGTTTATAATTACATTTAACCTTTTTTTTTCCGCCAGAACCAACCAGATGATGTTTTTTACTATCAGTCCTAACATAATTACAGTACAGTTCCATGCATAAGTATTAACCCCCCCCCCTGAACTTTTCCACATTTTGTAGTGTTATGACCTGAAACTAACATGGCGTTGTTGTTCTTCTTCTTTCGGCTGCTCGTGTTAGGAGTCGACGCAGCAGATCGTTGGTCTGCATATTTGATTTGGCACAGTTTTTACGCTGGATGCCCTTCCTGACGCGACCCTCCCCAGTTTTATCTGGGCTTGGGACCGGCACTGGGAGTGCACTGTTGCGTGCGGTTCGCTTGCTGGGAATCGAACCCAGGCCGTGGTGACGAGAGCGCCGAGGCCTAACCACTAGTCCTCCAAGGATCCTAGCTAATAAGAAGTTAATTGACTTTATTTCATGAGTCTACACAAAATAGCCCATAACACTGAAGCGAAAGGAAAGATTTATGTATTTTGCAAAATTATATATATATATATATATATATATATATATATATATATATATATATATATATATATATATATATTCACCCCTCGGTGCTTTCTGAAATTCCTACATTAGTTCAGGAGAAACCAGCTGATGTTGTGGAATGTCTGTGAAATAAGTTCTCACTTACATTATAGCAGCTATAGCAAAGGTGCCTCTGTGTTTTTCTCTCTCTTGAAATTAATGAGACAAAAAAAAAAAAAAAACACGGTTTGTCATGTTACCGAGTGAGTAAGTGCTGACACTGGAGACTCCTTCCAAACACAGTGACTGGATATTGATTTGAAATGGTCTTTTTATTAGGTCTGGTCATATCTGAATGTTCTGAAAGGCTGTAAATAAAGTGAATGAACCGGTGTATAGAATGATGATATGCTGCATATCAGTACACTGCATTTTAGCTGAGAATTATTTTTATGCAAGTTTAAGTGCCACGCCTTTCTCCTTCCCCTCATTTCACCTTCAGACTCACGGCTCGTCCTCCTCGTTAGCTTGACGAACGAGCCCACTGCCAGCAAAGTGCTCTGCTTAGGTTTCGTCCCGTCTCTCCGTCCCGTTTCAGCGCACTACAGTACAGAAATAAGCAGCATTTAGCGTTAAATATGGCTGTGACTTATCTACTGAGCTGAGTCTTCAATTCCACATCTTTTTTTAATCCAGGTTTAAAACCCAGCTGTTTAAACCCGGCCTAGCTGTCGTTAAACCGCTCTCATAATCCTTACAGATCTATCGCTAACTCATTAATGATTCATCCATTAATGTTTTCTCAGATTAATATATATATATATATATTATCATTATTAGATCTGAAAAACTAAATGATGGCTAAGTGTTTTCTTAATGCTTTCTTATTGCACCTTTCTTTAATTTTTGATTCAAAAGGTTTACATTTTCTTGTGAATTTTAGATTTAAAAAAAAAACTGAATTTTTTTATATATATAAATAAATAAATAAATAAATATTAAAATGAAGGTAAAAGGATATGTACCTATGGATTAACATATTATTATAGACATTGCGTAGACATTTTTGAATTATTGAATTAATTATTATTTAATTTATTGTTTATGTATTCTTATGAATTTATTTATTTATTTATTTATTTTTATTTTTTTATTTTTTTATTTATTGTATTATTCCTGGTATTCTGATACATATTTCTGATATCTGTAATAAGAGAGCGAGTAGCTAATCTCCTGAAACATTTTTTTTCTGTTGTTCCCACATTAAACCCCTGACCTTCCCTCAGCGTGTGTAATACAGCATCTCAGACGGACATGAGCAGCAGGCAGGCCAGAGCAAAGGCGTATCAGGGCATGGAAAAGGAGCAGAGGCCTAAGTGCACCTTACTTACAGCCCACACTTAATGCTTCCTGTACAAACATATCTATTTTTAATAACGGCTAACTTAATGGCCCAAACATCTCCGTCAGCGTCATTCCTATCTCACAGCAGCACACAGCCAGGAGATTTCTACTCAGCTCTCTGACTTTTATTTCTAAACCACTTTCAAATATTCAGCCCCAAAACTTTTAAAGACGGATTATAATCAGGATCTAACTGCTCATGATCACGTTATCACAAGAAAACCACACTTTAAAGCCTTTTAGTGATTTAACTCTGACCAGGCAGCCGCAGAAATCTGGCTTAATACAGTACACTGTTCCTGAATGGTGGACTGATTGACTGATTGATTGATTGATTGATTGATTGATTGACTGATTGATTGATTGATTGATTGATTGATTGATTGACTGATTGATTGATTGATTGATTATTCCAAACACACTGCAATACTTTTCCAGCATCACCAATGAAATCAATAAAAATATTTTTCAATAAAAAGCATAAGACATAAATTGATCCTGTCCAGTTTTTTTTTTTTAAAAAAAGGCTCCTTTATAAAAAAAATTAAATAAAAATAATAAATGATATAAATGTTTTTATCTGAATTAGATTATATTATAAAATTATCTACATTTAACACATTTCATCTATATTAATAAATAAAGCAAAAATGGCAGATTGGATATCAGAGAAAATAAAGAAACTTGACTGTTAGGATTGATTTTATTATTTTTATACTTTATACTTTATTATGTTGACTATATTTACAATTTAAGTGATTTTTCATGTGAAAGAGTTTAACTGTGGAAAATAAAAGCTTTGTAGTTTTAAAAGAAATCAGTATATGATGGGTTTCGGCTGATATTCAAGGTTTTGGTATCAGCACATCTGTAGTTTGAGCTATTTATATTCATAACAATTACAAACAAACAAACAAACAAACAAACAAATAAATAAACAACAACTAGCTGGAATAAATTTAATATTAAAGTGTGTATAGCACTTATAGCTGCTCTTTTTTTTTTTTTTTTTACTTTTTTTTAGTAAATGCACAGTTTATTGCCTTTTAGCTATTATCCCCGATACACCATATGGCCAAAAGTATATGCACCCCGTTACACCCGTATGTGATTCTTCACCAAACTGTTACCACAGATTTTAAACCACACAATTATACAGAACGTCTCTGTGTGCTGTAGCATTACAGTTTCCTTCACTGGAACTAAGAGGCCCAAACCTGTTCCAGCATGACGATGCTCCTGTGCACAAAGCGAGCTCCATGAAGACATGGTGTGTGAAGGTTGGAGTGGAAGAACTCGAGCGTCCTGCACAGAGCCCTGACCTCAACCCCACTGAACACCTTTGGGATGAACTGGAACACCGACTGCACCCCAGACCTCCTCAACATCCCAACACCAGCGCCTGATCTCACTAATGCTCTTGTAGCTGAATGAACACAAATCCCCACAGCCTCGCTCCAACATCTAGTGGAAAGCTTCCCAGAATCGTGGAGATTTTTATAACAGCAAAGGGGAATAAATCTGGAATGGGATTTTCAGCAAGCACATATGGGTGTGATTGTGATTATGTGGGTGCACAAACTTTTGGCTATATGGTGTAGATACACTTGTGATATTGGACTGAATAGAAATGAGGGGAAAATGGGATAAAAATAAGTTAGTTAGTGTACATTTCAAGTGAAAGTGAATGAAGACCTTTCCAGAAGAGAATATATTTCTGAATATTGTATCACACACACACACACACACACACACACACACACACACACAGAATGCAGCTGAACGCCTTGGCCTCAGGAGAACGAGGACAGGTCGAGGCCCAGGAGGTGCCACAAGAGAGTGATTTTTTTTTCTCATCACTTTTAATCGTTATGAAACTTCTGAAACACACACACACACACACACACACACACACACACACACACACACACGCAGAGGAATGCGCAAACTCCATTATCTCTATCATATTCCTTTAAATGCTGTGTGTGTGTATGTGGCCAAAGTTGAGCACCCATTTTTTCCTTTTTTTCTCCCAATGTGTGTGTGTGTGTGTGTGTGTGTGTGTGTGTGTGTGTGTAGGCAGCCAAGCGTGTTGAGCAGTAGCAGTATAATCGCCCTAATCAAAGGTCTTAATCAGCCATTAGTGTCCTCTCGGCTGCACACACTAAAGCAGCAGCTGTTAGCGCTGGCTGACGACGGGGAGGACGGCGACCTCTCGCCAAAACCGCTCACCGCTTTTCTTACAGCTTCACTTGGTTAGAATTGCATCTAATTGTGTGGGACATGGGATCTGTCGTGTAGGCCAACTCACGGCTTATAAACAAAAAGAGACACGGTCCTGTCCGGAGAATTAGCAACGTTTAAATCACCGACTGACATAACAGAGAACAACTGACATTTTTAACGCCTAACAAGATAGGTGCCTCGTATTGTATTATTATTATTATTATTATTATTATTATTATTATTATTATTATTATTATTATTACTTTTTCATTCTCACAAACCTGCCTTGGGCTGTAAATACACTCAAATAGATGCAACGCCATTTGAGGGCGATATTAAACATGTACATGTGACGTGTAAGGAATAAAACGTGACGCGGTGTTGTGATGCCACACAGCGTGAAGCGAACTGTTATTGCTACTACCCAAAGTGTTGTATTCCTCTCATACCACAGCAAGTTTTCAACAACTGCAGTATTTCTATTTAGTAAACTACAATGCATCATAATTTTTATCCGTTCATAGTTACATGTAATGTCGTAGAAAGTCTGTGAAACAGGTTAGCTCCTTTTCTCGCTTACGTTATAGCAGCTATAAAGTCGTTCCCTCACCAGAATCTCTTTTTTTTTTCTGTCCCTCATGAAGGAGTACACTTATGTTCTGAAAAGTTACTGACTGTTACAGAGCACTGGCACTGGAGACTCCTTCCATAAATGTTGAATAGACATCTCCTTACAGAAAACTTCACCCTAATCAATAATTATTAACACACACCTTTTTATTTGCAAAATAACACCGTGTTCTTTTAATTCAGTTATTATTAGCTGTAGGCCACACGTCCCTGTGAAGGAGCTGTTACTATAGAAACGATAACGTATTAGAACAAGTGCATTAATAATAATAATAATAATAATAATACCATCTTTTTTATTTCTGTGCATTTTTCCGTTTAAAGACAAGTGATTTAGAGTGAAAGTATAGACACAGGACACAAACTCCCGCTCCACAGTGCTCCTGAGGAAAGAAAACTGGCAAACTGTGCGCAGGTAATTTCAGTAATCTGAGCGAGCCACATGGAGGATGCTTCCATGCGTAAATAGTGACGCATCCATTCAAAGTCTCGTATCTTCCGAGCGCTGCGTCTGCAGCTTATGGCCGGCGTTTGTGTTTGTTCTCGCGACGGAGGGAGGAAGATTGCTGGAGAGGCAGCAGCGGGGGGCTTGGAGTCTGTGTGTCTAGCTCATGTGTTTCCCACTCTAGACATAACTGCTGTGTTTACAAGGCTCACTGGCTCACTGCTAAATGATTGGAGTAAAGAGAGAGAGAGAGAGAGAGAGAGAGAGAGAGAGAGAAGGAGAGGGGGGGATAAGCTGTTCTCTCTCGCCCCGGTTTTGTTTCATAGTTCTGGTTAACCAGCTAAAAGAATGTTTAATTACAGGCCAGGCTTGCTGTCGCACTGGAAAGGCCATTACTCGAGGGAATCGGGGATAAAGAATAGAGTTTAAAAGAAAAAGGTCGAGGTCGTGATGGGCCCGTGATTTTTTATTTATTTATTTTTTTAATGCCGGACTTAAATTTGACCAGAAAGACGCGGGGACGAAAGGAGACGTCTGCTTTTAAAGGAGCCCTCCGCTGGAGCCGTTTAATGGGACTCGCTGTATGTTGGCTAGCCGCAGTTTGGACCGAGGGCCTCTTAGTCATGCGGAGTGTAAATTCTGAGGCTGTGTGTTTTCTGGCGTGTACGCAGTCAGGGTCAGGACCTCCAGGGCGCTGGGAAAACAAGCAAAGCAGCTAAAACACACAAGCAAGAGTGCACTTAAGCTCACATGCATGCAGGGACAGGAACGAATAACGTACAGTAGGGTGCAAAAGTATAAGCACCCTAACACAATGATACATTTATTGATATTTAGCAAAAACGGTTCTTGTCTAAAACGTTAGCACTGACTACACACAAGACACGGATGACCTTGAGTGCTGGCAACAATTAAGACAGTGTGTTAGGAGCACACAGGACTTGATTTGCTCCGCCCTGCCTGGTTATTGCATTAGCTGGCTAGCCTGGGAAGACAAGTCTCAGCAGCGCTGCTATGCTAACAAGATTTTACAAACAGGTGATTGTCAGCAGTGGGGAACAATGAACGTGGCTTGCTAAGCTCACAGCTAATGTAGATAGCTTTAAAAAAATGTTTTGCATGGGAGCATCATCAGCAGTGTACAACCATGTTTACGCACAGCTGAGAGGGAACAGTGACTAGTTTTGTGGATGTTCCACAACGTTAAATATAACTATAGAAATTATAAAAAAATATATAAAAATAATAATAAAAATTATGATGTGTGGGTCATTAATAAACAAAACAAACAAATGATTAAAAAGTATTGGAAAATTGCTGTAGTGTAAGAGGAACACAACACACATTTCTTGTCACATTAGATCTTGTCACATTCTGTCACCTTATTTTTGGACTCTGTGTGTGTGTGTGTGTGTGTGTGTGTGTGTGGGGCACTTGTTCAGTAGAGTTTAGCTTCATATCTCATTTTACAATCTAGAAGCTAGTATGTTCTTTTCTCCAGCTAGTATTAGATTTACATCACTCTTTTTTTTGGTTATGGATAACAACTGTGAATTAGTTTTACAGAAAAAAAAATCTACTTTTTATTATTATAAACAAAGAGATTTTAGTCCCACATTCACTCCACGAGGATCCCACAAGGATACGGCAGGCTTTTCTTTTATTCAAGTAAATTTACAAGAGAAACAAACAGAACTGCCTCCATTACCAACAAGTCCTTCTGGTTACTAATGCATATGCCTCAGATACCCTTAAACTATACTTCATACAGGAAGGAAACTGCTGAAGAAAAAGTATTTCAGACATTTGACCTTGCTGCGACCTTGACCATATTTGGATCAATGCCAGATATCTAATCGGTTCATCTGCTGGTAGCAAGTCCACCAAAATCCTACATTTGAGCAGTTAAGTTCCTGGACATGAACGTGTAAATAGCTATTAAAGAAAAACTAGTTCAGACATTTGACCTTGCTGTGACCTTGACCCTGTTTGAGTCAATTCCAAAATGGAATCACTTCATCTGCTGGTTATAATGATACCGCCATATAAATCCTACAAACACCCAACCACTTGTTCTTGAGATTTCACTCTAAGGATCTCAGGTGGACACACGAACGGACGCAGGGATGGACAGATGGACAACCTGAAAACATTTTTCCTTTGTACTTATTCCTTACATTTTTCATTCTGACCTTCAAAATACTCATTAAAATTCTCAAACAGCATTTCCTTTTTTTTTTTTTTTTACCTGGACTTACCAACAATTCTTACAGAATGACATGTCTCCAAAGAAATCAAACATTGTCCTTTAAAACTTCTCACACAAACGTGAAGGTTCTACCTGAACAGATAGAGAACAATTTCAACAAAACGTTAATAAAATATGTTTTATTGAATAAATTAGCAGCTGCACAAGAACACTTTGGTTCTTACACGAATTGCATGGTTAATTGAGAAAAGAAGGTAAACCGAGACACAACACAAACTCATATCCGTGCTTCCTCTAATGGAATAAGGTGCCATTGACCCTGGAGGTGAACTGATCCGATCCGAAGCGTCCACTCTGTCACCGTCTTAACCCACAGACAGGAAGTGTTCAATATTCAGCTGCTAAATATGCACATGATGTCCAGCTATTCACCTTGAGTAAAACCCTTCTCTCTCTACCTCTCGCATAAGCATCCGCTTAATGAATTGAACGAGCTCGCTTCCCTATGCAGGCTGTGAGAATAATCTGTGCGTGTGTGTGTGTGTGTGTGTGTGGGTGTGTGTTGCATGTTCTTGTGTGGAGTGCCATAGATGCTTTGTAGATGCTTTTTAAAGCCATAGATGTTTGATAGTGGGCGTGGCCTATCTATTGTTCACTGCTAGTTGACACTGTTTCACTAGTTGTGCCAGACTCGTGCAATATCTAATTTATTTTCTTCAGATGTTCGATGTCTATTTTGTGAGCTTAAATGTTTTGATAATAATCAGTACACTGTTTCTGCCAATCAATCAATCAATCAATCAATCAACAAATAAATAAATAAATACCTTTTCAAACATTGACTGGTTCTGAAACTACAAATAAGTAGAGCTAAAAAACATGGAAATGTGTTTCATCGTGAGGTTGGGGGGGAGGAAACAAATCTCCCATTGCCAAATCACCCCACTGCCAGTGTAAAGCTTCAGCTCTCATTGAAACAGGACCCATCTTTCAGTTCCTTGTCAGACTTCCTTAGCTATTATGAAACCCCAAACTTCTCCGATTGTGCTGAAGCAGGATCCTTATTAGTGTGACACTCTGACCAGTGAAAAAAAATATATAAACTCTGACAAACCAGCGTTCCCCAGTAGGGAAAACTAATCAGCGCTGTCCTTTCAAACTGTCCCCCTACATTTACACGTGTGTGTGTGTGTGTGTGTGTGTGTTAGTGTGTAGCTCATTATTAGCACTGCTCTTCTGACTAATCCCTAGCTGAGATCTGTTGCAGTCGCGAGTACAGATGACAGGATCTCCCTCGTGTACCGTACCTTTACACTATAACAAAAGTGCCAGTCCTAAATCTGACATCTGCACCACCTCCACGCCCTCTGGAGTGCACTGGAGTGTAGAAAAGGCGCCACTCGCTCAGCTGTGTAGTGCACTTAAAGCACTTGCATGCCACGAGTGTTTACAAATCCCCTCTAACCCCCAGGCGAATAGCTGCACAGAGAGCCAGAGCGAGATGTGTTTCAGGCTTGCTGTGAAAGGCATGTCACGGTTCAGCAGGGGAGAGGAGAGGAAAAACAAATGACAGAGGGAGAGAAAGAGAGAGAGAGAGAGAGTGAGAGAGAGAGAGAGAGAGAGAAAGAGAGAGAGAATAACTCTGCAGATGAAAAGACAGCTGTTGAGTAAAGAACATTTTAGTGTGAAGGGCCTCTCATGTTCTGTCTATGAACTGTTTATTAATAAAAAAAGAGCTGTCCTATTCACAAACTGTTCACATTCAAAAGCTGCTGCACTCTTCATGAACTGTTCACCACCTGTGCAGGGTGAACTGTTCAGACCTGAGCTGTTCATGAACTGCTCTCAGAGTTGCACTGTCCGTGAACTGTTCAGAACTGTGCTGTTCATGAACTGTTTTCAGTCCGATGTTGCTACACTGTTCACTGACTGTTTACAAAGTTGCGTTCTTCGTTGACTGTTCACTAGCAGAAACTTCGTTCTTCGTTGACTGTTCACTAGCAGAAACTGCTGAACTGCTACTAACTGTTCAGTTGCACTGATCGTGAGCTATTCACGATCAAAAGGTGCTAGGCTGTTCGTGAACTATTTACAGGATCGTGTTGTTCATGAAATGTTCACAAACAGACATAGTTTGGCTGTTCATAAACAATTCACACACAAAAGGCGCTACACTGTTCCTGATCTCTTCACAGGATTGTGTTGCTCATGAACTGTTCACGAACAGAAGCGGCTGCACTTGTTCATGGGTAGTTTGCAAACAGGAATAGTTCGGCTGTTCGTAACAAAATCACAAGAAGAGGAGCTACTGCATTGTTCATGAACTGTTCATAGGATTCCAGTGTTCATAAGCTGTTCACAAACTGAAGGAGCTGTGCTGTTCATGAACAGTTCACAAACAGAGTCATGTTGTTCATGAATAAACAGGAAGAGACAAGTTCTAAATAAAGTGTTCACAATCAGAAGCTGTGGTACAATTTACTGCATGTTCACAGTCAGAAGGTGCTGTGCTGTTCATGAGCTGTTCACCAATAGGAATGGTTGGGCTGTTCATAAAAAAAAAAAAAAAAACTGTTCACAGGATTGCGTTGTTCATGGGCTGTCCATGAAAAGAAGCTGCTGCGCTGTTCATGAGTTGCGCTGCGCTGTTTATAAACTCGTAAGGAACAGAAGGTGCTGTGCTGTTCATGAACTGTTCATAAAATAGCTTTGTTCATGAACTGTTCACAAGCAGAAGGTCTTTGATGCTACATTGCTTCTAGCCAAAGAGAGGCTTTAAGCTGTGCGCCGGCTCTAAACTGTCCGTTTTCTTAACGTCACCACTGAGAAAAAAACACAAAAACACAAAGGCATTTTAATACAAATCACAGATTTTTTTCTTCTACATCAAACTCAAATCAGTAAAATCACAAAAACGTGTTTTGCATTCAAAACACATACTTCAAATTCCTGTATTAGACACTCTGTCCATCTCTGTGCGTCTGTGTATGTGCGTGCGTGTGTGTGTGTGTGTGTGTGTGTGTGTGTGTGTGTGTGTCTCGCAGTGGTTTTCAGATGTCCGACTGTAACAGAATACTCCGGGGGTCAAAACTAGTCTGATCTGCATTCCAGTCTGATAAAGAGCCGAGACAAAGAGGAAGGAAAGATGGAAGGATGGAGTTCTGCACTCTTTTTCAGAAAGAGGTTCTCCTGGGAGAGAGAAATGCTGCTTTTATGTGCAGCTTAAATCATTTCAAATTAATGTGAAGTGACTGCTTCTCATGAAGTCCTTTTTTTTTTTTTTTTTTGTCACAATGTGCAAGGCAGAAAAAAGGCAAGGCAGCGGATGATTTCTTTAATTCCCACATTCCGCATTTTAGAGGAATTTTTACATTTTATTAGTTAAAAAAAGGCAAGAGGGAAAAGTCCAGCCGGCAGAAAGACACACTGATGAGAATGCAGACACAGACAGACTGCGTATGGCACCGGTTCGTTTCCTGTAGCTGTGCAGATGTTTTCCTGAAATCTGGCGAGGTCAAGCGCGCGCGTGTGTGTGTGTGTGTGTGTGTGTGTGTAACTGCCACCAACTGACGCAGAGGTGTGGCGGCGTCTCAGTCTGCGGCTTGTTCACAGAAAGTGCCCCAGTCAGTGGTGTGAGATTGATGTGTTCATGGTCAACACTTTCACTGCTCTTACTTCATACTCAGATCCTCGAACACGTCTAAAACCCATCTTAAGACGTTTCTTTCTAATGAAGCCTTTGCTACTTTATAACGATCGTTAGGTGTGGAACGGATGTAGGCTATTTGTGGTGTTTTATATATTTTTAATTTTCTTTTATTTCTTTTTTTATATGACATTATATTTTTTTGTAATAGTACAGCACTTTGGTACACTCTGTGGTTTTTAAAGTGCTTTATAAATTAATTTGAATTGAATTGAATTGAATTGAATTGAATACTGCTGAATGATGAACACTGCAATTACTGTACATTCTCTCCCACACACACACACACACACACACACACACACACACACACACACACACACACAGACAGGGTCAAGGCATTTCAGACCTTCTAAACACACAACTCTATCAGCTTTATAACCAAACAGAAGAACAAAGAGGCTCTATATTAACGATAGAGTTACTGTCACCACCCTGAAGTTGATTATTTTCCTATAACAGCATGTCCTGGACTGTTTTATTCCTGTTATACCGCAGAAATTCGCCAACCATTACATCTGCTTGTAGATAAACGTGATGCTGAGGTTAGTTCCTTTCATCATTTCTGTTATAGCAGAGATAAACAGTCGTTCCCTCACCAGCCTCGCCTTTTTTTTTCTCTCTTGAAGAAACGCAGCTTGGCACGTGACCAAGAATCCACAAAACGCGTAAACTCCTCTGTCCAGAAAATACAAGAAGTTACAGCTTTACCTCTGACTGTTACAAAACGCTGACACTGGAGACTCCTTCCATACACGATAAATAAATGGCTCCTTACAGAAAACTTCATCATATCAGTGATTTTTTTTATCAGTCTGTGGCGTGTCCGCCGTACAAGTCCCTGTGAACGAGCTGTTACTATAGAAACAATAAAGTTTTTAAAACGAGCGCATTAATATAAACCTGCGCTATTGTCAGAGCTGCTGTTCTAGAAAATGAATCAACACCTTCTGACCAATGACAAGCCAGAACTCATCATCACTGTGGTGTAAAGCAATTAAATTTATTCCTAAATGTGTGTTGGGCTTCACAGTTAATAAAATGGTCATCTGACGATCTTAATTGTATCTTAAGATAATAATAGTTAAAAAAAAAAGAAAGAAAGAAGAAAGAACATACACTATCAAACGTCAGACCTGAAAACCAAAACTAAGACAACAAACGCTAAGATGTGAAAAAAATTTAAATTAAATTAAATGAAAATAAATAAGTAAATACAGAAACAAATATAGATAATAATATTAAAGGAATAGTAATATCAATAGTAATAATAATAACAATGTATAATCTACAACACCGGCATCTGATTTGTGTGTATGTGAGCATCTCGGATGGTAAAAAGAAAAAAAAAGAGGCATTTTTTTCCCCTTTTTCCATTTAAAAAAAGAAATGGGGGGTACAAACTTTTGCACTGAACTGTAACGAACGTTTTTAAGAACGCTCAGTGAGTATCGCCAGCACCATCTGGGGAAGTCCTGAAAATGTGAGCGTTTGTGTGTCAGAGACATAAGCAGGACACAGTGTCTTTCAAAAGTTAAACTTCCTGTGCTGATCCTCACTCACGTAACTTAGAAAAGCCCTAAATGTGCGTATGAATATGGGTCGAAGACGAAAAGACAAAATGTTAAATTATTTAAACATCTGACAACGTTGTAATGCCGGCTGTTAATCTACGATCTAAAGCGCAATCATATACCTTTGAGCTTGAAGGATTTCTTCCTGCAAAATGTACTTCCTGTAAACGGAGAACCGTGGAACGTCACGATATGATAATTCGTACGTTAATCAGTTTTCTCACGTCTCACGTTTGACTCATATATTCCTAGTTTATGTGTAAAAGCATAAAGCTGACACGCAGCCCACCTACATCTCGCTCTCCACCGCGTGTAAGGGAGTCTAATCGCGCATCTCCTTGGCCCGCCGCGTACACACAGTGTGTGTGATCTGTAAATAGCCGAGCCTGAAAGGCTCTCCGCTGTGCGCGTGTCTATTTTAGCCCTCACACAGGAAATCAGGCCACAATCCCATTTCCCCCAGCCCAAAGCTGAAAACATGAGCCCAGATCACATGGATGCAAACATCCAAATATACCATAGAACCGAGCGTCCCACATCCACTTCCAGCCACGTGGGCGGACGAGCAGCGGTGACACCGAGACCACGTCCGGCGGGCGCATCAAGGTCGCTAGTGACTAAAGAGCGGGAAACGATTCAGCTAAAAATGATTCCGTTAAAAACATTTCAGATTAAAAACGATTCAGATAAAATCGATTCGTCTAAAAACAATTCAGATGAAGACGATTTGGCTAATAGCGGTTCAGTTAAAAATAATTCAGATAGAAATAATTCACATAAAAAACAATTCAGATAAAAAACAGTTCGGATCAAATCAATTCAGCTAAAAATGATTCACACAATGACTCATGGCACTGGAACCTAAAGAAAAAGATTCATTTGCTTCATGAGTACACTCTTAAGGGTTCTTCAGTCCTCCTTCTGGAACCCTGCAATTAAATTGTTTTCCTATCAGAAAGTTTTCCAAGTAAAACTCTTTAGGAGGCTAAGAATCTTTCATTATCTAAAGAACCTTTCTATGATTCTACATAGATCCTTAACCGGTTCCCATAGAGGGACAAGTGAAGAACCCTTAATGTACCGAAGCAAATGAATACTTTTGGTTTTAGCTTCTACTCAGAACCCTTTTCTGATAGCAAAGACATTTAGCACTTTGCTCTACGCAGAACCTTTAAGGGACAACTAAAGAACTCTCAAGGGTTCTAGGTATTAAGAAGAACATAATGAGCAATAATTTGGAGTTTGTACTGCAAACGTACCCAGTTAACAAATACACTCTTCAAAAAAAAAAAGGGTTCTTTACAGGTTCTTTTAGTTCTTTGATTGGATAATTAATTAAACATTCGAAAAAAGGTTCTACTTGTAACTATTTTGGAAAGAAAATCCTACACTTTGTTGTAGGATTCTACATAGAACCTTAAAGAAGAACCTTTAATGCACTCATGAAGCAAATTAGTACTTTTTACATGGAACCCTTTCTGAAAAAAAAAAATATATATATATATATATATTTCACATAGAACCTCTAACCTCTGGCTTCTCTTGAGGAAAAGCTGAAGAGTCTTAAGGGTTCTAAGTTTTACGATTTTAAAGAAGAATGAAAGATTCTTGGCTCCTATGCAGATTGCACTTGGAACCCTTTCTGATAGCAATGCACTTTGTTGTAAGGTTCTACATAGAAGTGTATGAACTTATGGAAGGGAATAATGGCCTTCAGGGTTCGCTCAGAGGAACAACCAAAGAGGATTCACTGGATAATTAAGGGTTCTTAGCTTCCAAATAAAAAAAAAAAAATTAAAACGTTCTTATTTAGAGCATTTTTTTTAACAGGAATTCAGGTTGTTTTAGGATTATACACACAAACTTTCAGGTTTCTAAATTTGAAAAAGATGCATGTTTAAAGGTTCTATATCTATAGAATCAGTATCTCTGAGGGTTATACTTGGAATAATGGCTGATAGGGAAACACTTTATTGCAGGGTTCTACATGGAACCTTTAAAAGAACCCTTAGCGAATCTTGTGTTTTATTTCCACATGTGATATTTCCACACAATTCATTTATTTTCACGTGTTTTCACGCATAATGTGATGCCACACGTGCCACACGTGTACATGTTGAAATGCTTTTTTCTATTTTTTTTTTTTTTTATGCTAACTCAATGACCTGTGCTGGGTTCTTCTGGGAGTGAATGACGTCACCGCTACCTAGCAGTTCGGCCGTGCGGTCGTCATGTCGAGCTCACGGACTCAGCGGCGTAGACACGTCTCTTTAACGTGAGCCGGATTCTCGGCTCTCAGCGGCCTCGTAATATCATTTGAGCGAGAGATAAATTTGCTTCTGCGCCACTGCCTGTGACTGTAATTACACTCGCAGCGATGTGTTTTTACAGGCTGCTTAACTGAGGGAAATTATCTGCCCAAAACCAAACACAATTAATGATGCCACTTTGCCAGAATACTCGAGCAAAAAAACATTGTAATGACATTTAGCGGGAAATTGCCTCCTGTTGTAATGTAAGTGACTGAGGTTAGGGAAAGTGTGTGCCTCGCTGCCTCTCGATGAGATACTCGTTCATTTCTCACTGAATGGTGTGTGTGTGTGTGTGTGTGTGTGTGTGGCAGAACAACAGAGGATGTACAGAGAAAACACACTGCTGGTGTTTAAGAGTGTTAAAGCATTAAAAGGCACAACGATCTGTCAAAGGAACGGATGTTAAAACCTTGAAAGAACAATAGAACAAACACAAGCCCAAATGCAGAAAAACAGTTTATAGCCAAGTCTCGGTCTTGCTTCAGTGTTTAATCTCACGTGAATTCTGGAGATTCGTACCTAAAAGCTGCTGCTGTGATCATGAACACGGCCGTGTTGCTCATCTCAGGACTCTCGTTCATGCAGGGCTGAATTCACAGAACGTGTGTTGTGAGTTTGTGAAATTTTCCGTGACCTTAACTACAAACTTAAGTGATATTCAGAACTTACACAAGAGTTATGCACACAGGGAGGAGAAAAAACAGAGACGTGGAACGGTTACGAACAATTCAGACCTTGAAATCGAGCGCTTCTGTGACATCGCTAAAATCGAGTGAGGAGGAGTATTACGACCAAATGACAGTTTGATGTAGCCACAGTACGTCACGCTGAAATTTACGCACTGTAAATACACTCAAAAAAATATACTGTAGAATGACATTCAACTCTTAATATTAAACAAGGAAACACTTTACTGTAGGGTTCTGCGCAAACCGACTCTGAATACACGTAACTTTCCTCATGCAAATATTCACACAACGTTTTTCACTTGAAGTCACGATTATTAAAAACGACAACCGAATAGAAGAGACCCAAGGAGACAACGGGTTCCAGGTTGAGTCAAGATTTCTGCTTGACTCAGAAAAACTTCCTGTCATCTCTGGAGCACTCACTAAGGATCCAAATCTACATCCGGGTTCCTGTAAAGCTGCTTTGTGACAACATTTTTTCAGCATTATTGTCAAACAGCTAAGCCAAAGGTTCTGTTTGTAAGTACAAACGTTAGTTGTATCACTTATCTGTCATGTTACAGCAGGAAATGGCATCCAACTACACTACCCAGAGTACAAGGTGGCCTACAAACGTGGTCGCTACGGACTACAACACCCAGCACCAACAGAGACTGTCACGTTCAAGTCCGCCATCTTACCGATTACACACACCTTTTTACGATTAGAGAGCACGGTATATAAGGACTCTCAAACCGCACTCACCTTGCGAAGTATACACTCTGTGACTCTCTCCAGTCGTTACCAAGCCTTTGTATTGTTAGTCTCTAACATATTACGTCACATTTGAGAGGTGACTTTCACAGATGCTATAAAAAAAAAGTCTTAACAAAAAAATGTAAAGCGGGTTGTTGTCCACCTGAGCTTCTCGGGTCACTCAACCTCAAATTGCTACACATTAGCATTAGTTGGCCGACATTATCCCAACGAGCCACTGTAGAGCCGTTTCCATGCTGCTGGAAAGAAAGGAAATGGCAGAGGAACAGCGATGGCTTTCAGGCAGAATGAGGGTTTGGCAGCAAGTAGCTGTGCTATTAGCCAGTGCTAACAGTTTTATCACTAGGAAATAAATGACGCAGTGCACAATTCTGAGTAGCATTAGCACCACGCCGCCCTCACGTCCAATAGCTGCGAGCCAAAACTCTGAAAGTGCAGCACTTTATCTCATTAAGCCGTGATAATAACGTTTGCTCGTGATGACGACGCATAATGACCACAGAGATATGCACTAGGACTAATTTGTTACCATGGTAACCGTGTCAAGCCATTTGGTCGATGATTTTTTAAAAAAAAATTATTTTCTTCATATCCAATTCAGGTCCTTGGAGCCATGCTAGGCTAATTCATTGTCTTAGCTTAAAGGGACTTTTTTTTTTTTTTCGTTTTTAACAGGACCAATCTTGCTCTGATGTTTCGCTCGCCTCCATTCTGGTCTGCGTGCCCACGCTGGGCTCTGCGATTCAGCAATTAGAAGAGAAACTCCAGCAGCAAAACCACAACAAATGATCACTTAGTTCCCACTGAAATTTACATCTGTTCCCGGTTACTAGCCTCAAACCCTGAAAGGATCGCAAGCGCTCAATAAAACAGATTTACAAAAGACAAAAAAAAAAGAAACATGGGGAAAATATGGCGTCTTACAGGCCATAAAAGCGCTTTGTGGTGCTGAACGTTTAGCGGAGCCTTTTATATGCAATGGTCTAGTTTGACATTTTATCGTTTTCTGTGGTATGAATCATTACGTTGCGTTATGAATGTTCGTGACCCAGAATAGCCAAAATGGAGGCTTGTAAGGTCTCACCCGATTTGTTCGGTGGCATTCGGTTTGAGTCGAACATGAAATGTGAGGCGTTTAAGGGGAAATCCCTAAATGATTGGTACATTTCATACTGATAACCTTATCATATACCATCGTACTGCTGAACTGAATCTGATTGGTCAGGAGGTGTTGATCAATTTTCTACAGCAGCAGCTCTGACAGTAGTGCAGCTGCAAATCACAGGTTTATATTAATGCGCTCGTTTCTATAGTAACAGCTCATTCACAGGCGAATGCGACGGATTTAAAAATGTGTAATCGTTAAAAAGTTTTCTGTAAGGAGATGTTTATTTGCGTTTACAGAAGGAGTCTCCAGTGTCAGAGGTAAAGCTTTTAGAACAGGGGAGTTTTACATTTTGTGTTTATTTTTTTTTTCTCTTATTAACTTCAAGACAGATACAAAAGGAGAGGCTCATGAGGGAACGATTGTTTATAGCTGCTATAAAGTAAGTGAGAACAGGAACTAACTCGTTTCACAGATGATCCACATCATTAAATGCAACTATAAACGGCTAAAAAGTGACATGTCATTGTTTAATAAATGACACAAAAAAAAACACAAGTTGCTGTTGTGTAAAAGGAATAAAACACTGCAGGATGTGCTGTTACAGGAAAATGAAGTGTTTTGTTACATGCTAACGCAAATCTGAGGACAAAATACGGCTCATTTTCAACACACGTTTGTTTATGTCACTTAGCGATGCGGGTCTTCAGCCTGCTACCCCCAGGCCCTGTTTATCGTATCTGAGAAATTAACCGACGTATTGCAGACAACGCACAATCCTCCATCATCTCCTCACTTTTCCGAGAGAGAACAGAAAATGGTTTAAATGCTTTCGGCGCCCCTGAACGCGCCCCACACACCCCGAAACCTTGTTTTTTTTCCTGCTAGCCCTCGTGCATGTCTTGTTATTTGCAGACACGTAACCAAGCAGCGTGAAGGACTCAGACAGTCCATCAGCATCTCTTTAACATGCAGATGCACCTGGAATTCTCATGCTAAAGCTCCACAGAGCGAGAATAAGCCTGTTTTTTCCCCCGTGTTTCTTCTTTGTGCCTTAATTTTGTTCCAGTTTTGTCATATTTGATCAACAAAGTTTAGAGGCAGGCAGGTCCAGCTCACATACGCAGCCTCATATGTATTGTATAATATCCTCAACTGTCACACACACACACACACACACACACACACACACTTAAACCTGCCGCTGCTATCGCAGCAGTTTAGCAGCTCCAGCCAGTGAACAGATGCCTGCCACTCCCTGAATTACACACTGCGCATGTTCATGCTCACGTTCGCAGCTGAGTCTGCACACATACATGGGCACGGTAATGAAAAATCCAGCGTAGAAATAGTTGTAGTGCAAATGCTGGACTCAAAGTCCCAACACAGCTATACAAAGTGGAGTTATGATTCGACTCGGCTAGTTAGCGATCTACGCGATGACGAGCGCAATGGTGTTGATGGTATTAGTGTGAAAATTGAAGCTTTGGAAGCTGATCTGTTTGAGCAGAGTGTCCAGATGAGGAGGTGAGAGAGCTGTACACAATAAATGACTACAGGACTAAAGCGCCGCTGCAGCACTCTCTTTAGGTAGACATGAAGCGAGGGCTAAATCAGAATCAGCTAGTAGTAATTAATTTCCCAACAATTTATTTAACACAACCAAACCTTAGCGAATATAACATTACTGTAACAACTACAGCGTTGTTTAGCTAAGTTAGCTTGAAAGCATGCTAGTTAACGAAGCCTGCTAGCTGGTTCTCAGGCTAAAAGTATCTGTGCTTCAGGTCATCCCCTAATCGTAACAGTCCCTCAATCAGATTTATAGAGAGTCATTCAGAAAATCTGTTTAAACTAGAAAAAAATGTGCTTAAGTTAAATGTAGCATTTAAGGAGCTACAAGGCTAGTTTAGCTAAATATAAAGAAATCATTTTTTTTATCACATTTATTGAAGAAAAGAAAGAAATCTCATCGATTAGTTTCTGACACCAAAAAACAAGTGTGTAATCTAAGGTTAATGTTCTTTCTTTAAAAAAAATAATAATAATAAATAAATCTAAATCATTAAATAAATCTTGCTAAAGGAAAAAAAAGCTCCCACTAATCGCTATGCAAACAAAAGGGATCAAAGAAGTATTGCAGAATTAATCGCATTATAATGCTGGATTGTAATGTGTGTGTGTGTGTGTGTGTGTGTGTGAGCGAGAGAGAGTGAGAGAGTGTAGAAGCAGAAACAGAGAGAGAAAGGGAGAGAGATTGAGAGAGAGAGAGTGAGAGAGAGAGTGAGAGAGCATTTTCTATTGTGTGTGCTGTGTGTAAAGGCTTGTTCTGGCAGCAGCGACTTGACTTCACACAGAGCGTCGAGGCTATTATCCTGAAAACTGGCAGTGCTCTAGTGTGTGTGTGTGTGTGTGTGTGTGTGTGTTACCTTTCCAGTACTGTGCTATCACAGATAATCTTAAAGAGACAAACACACGGTCTAGTGAGACTCAATGCTAATGATAGCGTCTTTTCCTGGTCCTGGGCCAAGATCATGAAACCTAAAAGTTGTAATCTGTAACCTGTAATCTTTAACACACACACACACACACACACACACACACACACACACACACACACATACACTGTTTCATCTCTGCATTGCGTCTATTCCTTTAGTTCTCCGCCATTTCCCGGTAAGTGGTTCCACAGCAGTAAATTAGCCTCGTATTAATTTACAGTTAGCTACTATATCACGCGATGCTTTACAATAGGCCTTATTGTTATTGGTGCTCTCGATGTCCCATAATCCATCAGTGCCCTGAACCTCTTTTTTTTTTTTTTTAACAAGGTATTATGGGGCTTAGCTAAGAGTTCTCAGGCTTTGTGAGAAGAAGAAAAAGAAGAAATCTTGTTTTTTTTTTGCGGTGTGTGATTTTTAATCCACCAAACTAACAAGTTTAGATTTGCAGAACATTTTCAAAATGTTCAATATGTTACAACTTGTTTGCCAAAGTTCATCTCTAAACGTTCCTACAACATTGTTGCAGCGCTTTGGGAACATTAGTGGGAACATTACTAAGCAAACTAGCATAGCAGATGTTTTTTAATAATTCATATACGTTGTTTGTGAATTTTTACACTCTAACTTTCTCAGAACCTGTTAATATTTAGTTAATAATGTTGTCTTTTGGCTAGTAGAACATTTCGTGTAACATTCGTAAATTTGTTTATTAAAATATCTACTTAGAGAAGAACCTCTGGTCCTTGTGGCGCTCTATAATCAGCCAATCAGGACGAGGAGGCGTTGCCCCTCACCTGTCAGTCATTCTGCCTGCCTGCTGAGATATATTTATGAATGAAATGTCACTGTAAGGGAAATGTTATTAAACTATTAACATAGTTATTTTTTTAATAAGTAGTATAGTGAAGTAGCTTATATCTAGTGTTCAAATATGTGAAATTAATGTGACCCTGAATACGATCATTTTGAGAGATTTCAAATTTCGTCACTTCCAGGAAAATGATTATTTGTTTTTTGATGAGTCATCCTGTACTAGTCTTCAGTTCGTCCAATTAAATGGTCTCTAAAGCATATATGTCCCGCCCCTGGGGTGTGTGTCTTGCTCTACAGTAGCAGGTCGCTGGCAGTAAACATAGCCGTGTGTTTTTTTCTGCATGTCTTCCTTCACACGATTTATGTTTCCAACCATCATATGGTGGAGAATAAATGAGTGACGATTGGCGATGATGGAGTTTATGCGAGTTGGTGGAGTATTTCACCAGCTTAGGGCTGTTCAATGTCGGAATGTCGCTATTCACAGAGAATTCCGTGTTTATACACCTTCAGGAGGTGACTCCGTGAACGCACGTCTCGTCGTTGGGGATAAGTTGTCGGGTTTGTTTGGGGGTGTGGCATGGTGTATCTTGAATGTTATTTGCTTTTGTGTAAATCAGTCAAACGCTTCAACACGACGTCACTCGGAATCCCTGTCAGCGTACGAATCACTACTCTCAAGCCGTTTCCTGGTGATGAATTTTGAGGGCGTGGCTTTGGAGGAAACCGAACCGAGATGTTGTGTTTGCATTTTTTGGAGTGTTACTGACTGCACCTTTAAATATCATCAGTGCTACGTGAAGGGTGCACCACGATAAGGATGAACAGAGGCGAGATTGTAGGCAGAAGAAAGAAGAAAATGCTCAAAGAGAAAAACAGTCAAAGGAGACTTCAAAGCTCTATCAGTTCCTCTTTCCATGGCTTGTTCCTCTCGTTCTCGCTCACAAGGTCAGAGCGAACCCTGTACAGAGATCTCGATCTGTGTGTGTGTGTGTGTGTGTGTGTGTATGTGTGTGTCAGTCTGTGTAAGTGTGTTATGATACAGCTGACTGCTCTGTCCCTCCAGCATTCTAACTGTAATTCCTCCTCCTCTCAGCCGAGACCCAGATTGTTCTTGAGGAAAATAAAGACAGATCCTGTTAGACAGAGACGCACTGGGTCTTTTCTTTCATCACTATCTGCTCATTTTATTTCCCTTTCTTTCTTTCGTTGTTCAACATGACACAAGTGTACTACTGGGAGTACTGTTCAGAGTACTATTCCCTACTCGCTACACACACACACACACACACACACACACACACACACACACCTCATTTTAATCCAAACTGATTGCTTTGACCTTGATTATAAGAGCTGGTTGTAGGGCTTGAGGAGTGCTTGAGCATTACATCACATGATTATAATGTACGTATGATAGAGTGTATAGCGTCGCTTCTCTGACACGATGTTTTAAAATCAGCCAATACTACTTTTTTTTTTTTTTGGTTTTGGTGGGAGAAGAGTACATTGTCTTTATTCTGAAAAAAAAAAAATCTTTTCCCACAGGATATAACAAAAGATTTACCAACATGTCAATTCCTACAGAACATATATATATATATATATATATATATATATATATATATATATATACACATCTTGGCCATTTTATAAGCCATTATATAACTGGATTAGTTTTACATGTGGAGGTGGGGTAATGTAATTATTACAGGAGTATCTAAGAGATTTTAGTCCTGTCCAAATCCATCATTTTTTACGATTTGTGTGTGCAGGCATCTGGAAAGATTACGCCTTGTTTTACCTTCTATAAAATGAGCAGCAGAAATAACTCCAGTTAATATATACTATATGTCCTACTCTAAATGTCAAGTTGACAGGTTGGTAAAGATTATCTTATGCTGCCTTCAGAGCCTATCAGAAATATCATAATTACGACGTAAGCGCATTTAAGCAGCATCACGATGTCGTAAATGCAACTTGGGAACTCGTATTTTGCTGAGTTGGGGGCGTGTCAGTGAAGGCTGCCAGTGAAGAATGTGACGAATGTGGTAATTTTGCACGTTTTTCATTTTCTTTCAGTGAGGTTAATTAAATTTCTTGTCCATAATCCAAAGAAAATATGAATAAAAACAAACAAAAAAAGTTTTCTCTCCATTTTTCCGACCAAAACATCATTGTAGTCACCACTTCCGAACGTTTACACGCGAACTTCTGAGGAGAACTCCAAGGAATCTTGTATAAAGACACTCCAGGGAGCACTCGCTCTTTTCTGTCGTCTCCTGCCAAAACCAAAACGAAATCATCTTCTAGTTTAAAACTGAACAGCACAATATAGACGATGTTTAATAGGACATGTCAGAGAAGCAACTCTTACAGAAGTCTTTAAGTTCCTAGCATGGGTACAGCTTATACACATGCCCTGGTCATGTGACCTACTAATACTAATCAAGTGCATCTTACATGGCCATGCCCTCTACAACAGGCATTTATAATAAGGGTCAAAACAATACAATACAAGTTTGTGTTAAAATGCACTCACAGACCGTACAAATGTCCAACGTGACGGATTTGGATGTGACTAAAATCGGAGAGATGCTCCTGTAATAATTACATTACCCACCTCCACATGGAAAGCTAATCCTGTCCGAATAGGGCTTAGTATTTCCGACAGCTATTTAACAGACGTCCGGTTTAATTGAATGGATCTGTGTGCAAATAAAATATTCCCAACATTGCAGTGAGAAGGAAAAAAAATGTTATTACTTAAATGCACTTGCCAAGACAAAGACTTTGGTATTATGATAATTAAAAGCGAAACACACCATATGGCAAGGGAGAGGACTCACATGTAAACAATCAGTGTAAAAGCTTTTAAGCACACAAAAATACACTGGGTTGTCCCTGAGACGCAATTAGTTAACCCCGTCTGTTTGTACAGGGGGTGTGTGTGTGTGTGTGTGTGTGTGTGTGTGTGGGAAAGAGAGAGAGACAGAGAGAGACAGAGACAGAGATGTAGATGATTCTGATAGTGTTAGGATCAGCGTTAGCATCCACTCCGCTTCTGTTTGTAAAACACTCAGGCAGGACACAACTCAAAAAGTGTCTTATTTTATGGAGTGTTTATTCACATCCTAAAAATGAAGTACACACCCTGATTTAGCAGCATTAGCTAAGCTATATAAACACAACATCGTGCTAATGCTAATGCTAATTAGTTAGTTCAGCTAATGTCGCTCTCCAGCAGCAGCTATGTGATCAGTAGCTGGCTACGTTTGTAAATCGCTGTCATATAAGAGGAATAAACCACTTCAGTATGCACTGTTACAAGAAAATAATCAACTACAGGACCTATAACAGCACAACACCAAGTGCTTTTTCTCTTTCTGTTGAGGTTTGAGGTAATGTGACACCTTATTTGTCACATCATGTTGTTATTTAACCTTGTGTTCAAAATGGCAGCGTTACTGTTAGCACCTGACATGGATTATTTTCCTATAACAGCATGTCCCGAAGTGTTTTATTCCTCTTATACCACAGCAATTTGCCAACAATTACAATTCTTATTCTATTAATGAATGACACATCATTAATGTTGTGGAACATCTGCAAAACAAGTTAGTTCATGTTCTCACTTACGTTACAGCAGCTATAAAGTCGTTCCCTTTCACTTCTCTTGCTTGAGCAAAAAAAAAAAAAAAAAAAGCAGCTTGTCGTATTAGAGAGAAACTGCACAGTGTAAACTCCTCTGCGCTGAAGATGTCGGTAAACGTAAAGTTACAAAGTGCTGACACTGGAGACTCCTTCCATAGATTACAATCCAATAAATCCAATTAAAAATCTGTTTGAGGAGCATCTACTGTGCATAAGCTGTTGCTGTAGAAACGCTATTTTGAATATATTTGCATTAAACCTGTGATTGTTCAGCTGCGCTACTGTCAGTGCTGCTGTTATAGAAAATTAATCAACACCTTCTGACCAATCAGAATCAAGAATTCAAATCATTGTGGTATTGAATAACTAGTGCACTACATAGTGAATAGGGTGTGCACTTTACATCCGCAATGCTGGAAAGTGTATTATTTTTATTATCGTTTCACTTTTTAGCACAATTCTAAATCTGGTCGTTTTGACCGGGGACATATCATGAGACATGATTCTTCTTCTGACTCGAGAGACGTTAAGAGCCCTGGGGCTTGAACGCGCTCTGGCCCTCCAGAAATAACCCCCACGTGGGTTAGATCCATGCTGGAGATCTATTCCCCACCGGCAGGAAACTGTTATATGGTTACAGTTATTTTTGCTGTCTGTCTGGGCCGAGTTTTTGCGGCGCGCTCCAGTGAGAAGATCAATATTTTGTCATAAAAATCCCGGCCTGCGTCACCCAACTGTGCCCTCTGCGCCCTGGGGGATGGTGTGTGTGTGTGTGTGTGTGTGGGTGGGTGTGTGTGTGTGTGTGTGTGTGTGTGTGTGTGTTTGTGGGATTGTGGATCTGTGTGTGGTGCCATATTTGTGCCCAATGACAGAGTTCCTTAAGCCTCGGACAGTTACATGCCATAGCTAAGATAGATATACAGGACCTTCCATAAGTATTCACTCCTCTTGAACTTTTCTACATGTTATAGTGTTTTAACTAAATCGGACTTAACTCCTTCTCTTCTCCAAAGCAGGTATAAGCTTCACATATCACTCAGGCGTTATATTTCCATATTCATTTCTTCTCTTTTTCATAGGGAAATCCAACAATGCTCTTCACCCTGAGAACACCATCCCAGCTCTGAAGCATGGTGGTGGTAGCATCATGTTGAGCGTTACTCTTGGCCTCTAGCTACTCGTTCTTCATGATGCTGTTTTGTTTAGGTATTTTATCGAACAAACTCTGCGTTCTTCCAGAAAGAGGTATATTTATTTTGAGATCATGTGACACTTTAATTGCACACAGGTCGACTTTTATTAGTGTCATTTCTGTAAATAAATGAGAAAGTACCATTATAAAAAAAAACAAACAAAAAAAAAAACATCAATCTACTAGCAAAAACCGATCGTGATAAGTATCACTTTTCCTCGTGACAGATGTACAGTGTAAATATCCAGTTAGTATTTTGGTAAAGTCGTCCATTTATGTTAAATCGTGAACATTAGAGGCATAGCTTAAAGTTTTGCTTATGTGTGGTTGGTTAATATAAAACGTGCAGCACAGATAATTATATACACGTTAAAAATAACAAAGTGATCATCATGAGTCCTAAATATTTATTTGCCCCAAATGTCAAATGAACACATCCCTTAGTTTGTTTACTCAAACTGGAACTGGTACTGGTTATGGTTTTTACAGCAAATGCTGTTTTTATTGGTTTCTATCTAGCTACACTCTGAAGGGGTATCAAAGGGATATCAACGTGATATCTGATGAAGTTGGTTTACTGTAGGAGGAGAAAAAAGAAGAGGAGAATTTAAATCTGAAACTGTGGTCGCCGCTCGCTTTGCTGCTTTGCTGCAGTGAAGGTACATAGAGTTAGCTTCTAGAAAAAGCAAAATCTTAGAGTTCTGGCGTGGAACCTTCATCAGCATAAAAGTCTAGATGTTTATTCATCAGCTCCATTGCTTCATTACACTCCACCAGTGATTCATAAAGTAGTGAAGGTCCCCTAGAAGTCCTTTTTTGTTCCACCGCTTGCCTGGATGATGTCATGTTCTTGTCACCTTTCACTTTTACCCAGAAACGCAGGTGTTTGTGTGTGTGTGTGTGTGTGTGTGAGAGAGAGAGAGAGAGCCTGTAAGTCTTTGAAGAAAGCATTTCCTCAGAACACAGCTAGTTTCTAACAGTTGACCAGTCACACAGGATACAAAACCCCAGCATCACGTCAGAAAAGAGTTCAAAGGATCTCATCATTCAGTCCTAAATGATTCAGATCGGACCGCTGTGAGGGAAATATTTTAACGAGGCCAGTTCATTCTTATCAGTGTATTTCTTTCTTCATGATCTTTGCAAGCTAACATCTTGCAAAACAGAGCCATGACATTCAGATCGGATGGACTTACTCAGTCCTTACTAATTTTGAGCCGAAGACAATAATTCATAACAATAAGTCATAATTTTCCATACGTGAGCTCACATCAGTGCCTCACAATCTGGCTCATCACAATCGGGCTCTCTGAGAACTTTATCATACTGTTCAGTAACATAAACTATACGGCCGAAAGTTTGTGGACACACTCTATACAATTGTGTGCTTCCGGCTTTGTGGCAGATGGTCAGGTGTCCACATACTTTTGGCCATAAAGAGCTTTTGACAGGTTCAAAGATGGCCAGGAGATACCGTTGACAATAACAAAAAAAATGATGGTAATGCAGCGCTGAAAATGTGATTAAATAACGTTTATAACGTTTTCTTTATGAAGTTATTAGAAGATAGATATAAAATGACCTCATGGAAACTGACGTTGCACAAATGTATATACATGTTACATTTAAAACTTTCAGAATACCCTAAAAAATGAAACTAGACATTCCTTGAACTAACATTTTACAAACTTTCAATATAAAGCTCTCAGAATATCTTAAAAATTCAACATTTCTTCAACTCGCGCTGCACAAATGTTAAGAAACGTTAAATATAAAACATATACAACAAACAGAACGTTCTCAAAAATAATAATAAAAAAGATCATTTCATCAATCACTGAAAAACGTTCATAAATATTACTAGAATGCTCACAGAATATACTAACATGAATCTAAACTTTCATTTAACTAATGTTGCGCAAATGTTCGCAAACAAATACATTCAGAACTCTCTCGGAATATCCTTAAAAAAGGAATATAAACATCAGATGAAGTAATGACGTTCATAAATGTTACATACGAGACTCCCAGCACACTCTGAAAATTAAGCAAAATGTTCGCGGAACTTTTTAATAAGCAGTACATATGAAACGCTTTGAGCATCCCCTGAAAAGTCAAATTATTGACATTAATCAAATACAAAATAAGATACTCCAAAACAGAAAATAAATGATAATTGCAAAAGCGTTACATACACAAGGTTATCAGAATACCCTAAAAAAATTAAAGTAAACATCACTCGAACAAATTTAGCACAAAGGTTCAGAAACAGCGCATATATAACTCTCCCAGAATGTCCTAAAAAAACAAAATTAAATGTTCCACGACTGAACGCTGCACAAATGTCCATAGATAACGTTCACAGATAACGTTACATATAAAAATGAAGCAAAATATTTGCTGAACTAATGATGTGGAAATATTTATAAAGGTTAGATATAAATATATATAAGTATCATATATATATATATATATATATATATATATATATATATACATATATATATATATATATATATATATATAATGTACACTGCCCTCCAAAGGTTTGGAAACGCCTGAACAAAATAGGGTTTTTGGGCAATATCAGCATAAATCCTCTTTAGTTAGTGACCATTTTGCATTGATAATAAGGGACAACACAAACTATGAAAACATATTTTATTAAATAAAAAGTTTATGAACATAAACATGAATATAACATAGAAAAATACTCAAATTTTGGATTCATCAAAGAAATCCCCA
>CM040980.1:28021673-28056673 GCA_022985145.1 Pangasius djambal | reverse complement strand
TCCAATACTTTACATCATGAGAATAACTCCTCCCACTGTTATGTCATAACAGAAAATCCTTCCCGTTAATTTGCCATGACTAAAACCCTTCCTGTTAACCTGACTGAACTGAGCTGAAGCCCTTCCATTACATTACATAATAACCAAAAACCCCTCCCATTACTTTATTTTAACAAAAAACCCTTTTCACAATGACGTCATAACTGAACTCTTCCCAATACATCAACCAATCCCGCTCTCTTAAAGTTAAGTCATAACTTAAACCCCTTCCTGTTACATTACCGTAACTGCAACTCTTCCCAATACATTATATCACAATCAAAACCACTCCCACTATGTTATGTCATAAATAAAACTCATCCCATCATCACGCTATTTTATAACAAAATCACGTTTTTTTGACGCGGCAGCCATCTTGTGCATGAAACTAACTGTAACGAGGAATAACAGGAAAATGGCAGCCAGTTTACGTGCATAACATTTTATACATGTTTAAAAGAGATCAAGTTTTAATGTATTAATTGTTTGTAACTGATTAATCTCAGTTAGCGTTGGTTTGTGTGTGTGTGTGTGTGTGTGTGTGTGTTTGCTAACTGTCTCAGCTAATGAAAAGCAGAAAGATGCTGGCATTTTTCCTGTTCACGTCTCCTTTTTGCTCGTTTAAAGTTAGTCTTGTGCCAAATCTTTCATATAACAGTTCCAATTTGCACTTTAAACACTTTCCATGTTTTTTATTTGATAACTGCTTTTCCTGGATCAACCCTCTACCCCACACACACACACACACACACACACACACACACACACACACACACACACTAACAATAACTCAAAAAAGAAGTGCAAAGTAACACATCTAGAGCTGCCAGTGACAAATGAACAACCTCTAAACTGTATCCAAACTGTCTTTTCAATTCCGTTTCACAATTTGTCACTGGGAATAATGTTCCACTCCTCAAAATGAACGAGTGTGCGGCTAAATTATTTGGACGTGTTTTAGCCCGTGGCTGTGCCTGCGCAGCGGAGGTTCCTGGGCTCTCGCAGCTAGAGTGATGGTCCTTGCGGAAGGGAATGGGCTAAAAATCCCCATTCTTCTTCTTGCCTTCAATATTCAATGAAAGTGCTAATTGCACTGAGCATCAAGCAGGGGAAAAAAAGGGCCGACGAGTGCTCTTTAGGGGATAAGGGAAGAGGAGAGCGAGTGTGTTTTATTGAAGCGAGTTCGTATCCTCAGGAAGTTCCTCCTTTAGCGTTGTACCTGAGCTTTCTGTCTCATTTCCTATGCTGTGTGATGCGACTCGGAAAGCGGTGCTTTCTGGTTCTCTGTTCTTTTCTCTTCTCTAAAATGAATCAAGATTTAATTATGAAAGAAAACATTAGATAAAAAGCACAATTAAAGTAACACTCCAGTGTTTTTTCAGCCTTAATATTTATCCATCTCTAGAGCATGTGTGATTACCATAGATAAAGATCTAAACTTGTTTTCTTGTATTAAGTAAACAAAAACTCTTTACTTTAAAGTCACATATAATTGTTGACTTCCGTCATAATCTGTTAAAAATGTGTGAATTCATAATTATAACAGGAACAATAATGTGCTTCTAAAAAGACAGACATGAAAAAAAAAATCGTATGGGGTTTTATTCAAACTTCCAACACAGAAAGTAGTTCTGGTTACTTTACACTTTCCTGAAATTCTGCAAAAAATATCATTCACAAAAAATGTTTATTGACAGTTCAACAGCTGCCCTTAGACTTTCATTATACTCGAGCTTGGCATAAACAGATGTTCTTTCAGTACTGCATTGTACTGTACTGTACTTATTTTTTTCAGTACATGAAAATGTCTATGAATTCATGCCTGTGCTAATCACACATGCACTACAGATGCAGTGGATAGACAATAAGTTACAGCGTACTAAAGTATTCTTTTAAGCCTTTACTGTAGTAGCATCCAGAGGCATGAATACTGTTTTGTAGTACAAATGCTACTACCTTTTAATCAGAGATTACTGACTGGGCCTGATGAACACGTGCCCTCAGGGCCCCTGGCCACTAGGTGTCCCCTGACAAGCATATTTTTAATCTCACTGATTAGATTGATTGTCTATTACTCTTTCACACACAGCATGATATATAGACCATGAGCCAATGAATAGAAACATCACAGAAATAAATTCGGAAGTGCCATGGGTATGTGGGGCAATCAGTGAGCGGTCAATTAGGTCCCAACTGCTTTTAACTGGAGCTCGATAAGCGAACAGGTATAACCGCAAACCTACACTAAAGTGTGTCGATGAAAAGAAAGTGTAAAAAAGGAAAGAGAAGCCAGAGAGCGTCCATTTTCCCAAATGAGTTGAACTAAAATGGACCGAAGAAGATGCAGCGTTGTGAAAGAGCTGGGATTTTGACGATTTGTTGAAGGAGTTTGGAGGTAAAAAGCAAGAAGGAAGCCAGTAGACATGTGTGTGTTTATTCTGATTGTGTTAGTCAGGCATAGCGAAGTGGAGAGGAAAAGCCGTGCTTACGCTGCGGAAGTGTGAAGTCGGAGCTCGAGATTATGCCGTTTTCAACCTCTGTGCATTCGAGCTACACTCTATACTGTATATATGGATGGCTCCATGTTGTAGTTTATTAACAAGCTAACCAGCTAACTATGATGAGTGATATCAATTTACCTCCTTAGACAGAAAACTGTATAGTCACTGTTATAGATTTAACAAGCTAATTTGGAGCGAGGCTGTGGGGATTTGTGTTCATTCAGCTACAAGAGCATTAATGAGGTCAGGCGCAGGTGTTGGTGAGGAGGTCTGGGGTGCAGTCGGTGTTCCAGTTCATCCCAAAGGGGTTCAGTGGGGTTGAGGTCAGGGCTCTGTGCAGGACACTCGAGTTCTTCCACTCCAACCTTCACACACCATGTCTTCATGGAGCTCGCTTTGTGCCCAGGGGCGTCGTCATGCTGGAACAGGTTTGGGCCTCTTAGTTCCAGTGAAGGGAAACTGTAACGCTACAGCACACACAGACATTCTACACAATTGTGTGCTTCTGACTTTGGGGAAGAACTACATATGGGTGTGATGGTCAGGTGCCCACAAACTTTGGGCATATACTGTATTTCTGTATGTTAATTGATCTAATACTTGTATATACGGCGTAACTCATTTAAAAGTAAGGAGCGCTGCTGTGTTTCCTGATGATGCTGTGAGCTGTGAGTTCCTGCGTCCATACTCGTGACCATCCCGAGTTCCTGAGTAGGAATTCCAAGTTGAGACGGCATTTTCTTAGTCTGAGGTCAGGAATTGCTAGTTACTTGGTGACGAGGTTCTTGGCCAGAGGCAGAGGATTTACTAATCCAGCCTGCTTGATTTTAACCATCAGATTTTTAAGTACTGTCATTTTATCATCAGTTACCACTGCTGTCGTTTGTTCCTCTGCTCGGCTCACCTTACTCCATATTGCACGCTCTCAAACTACATCGTTTCTGTGTCTGAGTCCCAGAAGTACAGCAGCATAATCCTGTTTAAGTGCTAAACGTAGCTGCTGAAGCCGAGTCACGGTGACATTGAGAGCTGTAATGTTCCACTGTGACCACCGGAGGCAGTGCAGCTGAATACGGTCCTGTCCGAGCCACACCTGTCTGCTGTCCACCTCATCTGACCCCACGCAGCCTCCATCGGCCGTTATTCCTCATGTCTGCTGAAATAATGCTGATTTCTTTCATGGCAATTAATCACAGGCAGCAGCAGGAGCAGAGTCAGACGCAGCGTGTCCTTTCGCTTGGCTGCTTTAGAAAGTCTGCTGGTGCAACACAGTTTCACCTTCGCTTTTTGTTTCTCTCTTCTCCCTGTAATATTTGGAATAAGTAGGTAGAGATGGTTTCATTTAATAATGTGTTCTTTTTTTTTTCTTTTTTCTTTTTTAAATTTTATTTTATTTATTGTAATTCATTCATTCATTCATTTCTAATTCATGTCCTTTTGCTGTAATTTGGATGAAGCTGTTTAATATTATAATCATTGTATATTTAATTACGTCTATCTCTATTTATTCATTTATTGATTTACTATCTATCTATCTATCTATCTATCTATCTATCTATCTATTGATCGATCTATCGATTAAGTGTTCATCGATGTTTGTTTTGGTTTTTAAGTCTTCTCTTAAGCTCCGTCTCGAAGTACACTCGTTCTTTTTCTCGTTTTCTTTCCTAGTCATTTTTTTTTTCTCTTTTTTTTCCTTTCTTTCCTGATGTGTTTGCTCTGCCCTGTCAAGGCCTCAATGCTCTCAGGCTGTTTCACTCCTCTCGATGTTGCAACACACTCCTTATGACATGTCTCCGGTGACCCCGTGACCTTTTGTGCTGGGGCTATAAGGAGGAGTGAAGGGAAAGGCATGTTTTAGGAGAGAGTCTGCTTTACCGATTCACCGTGCCATAAATCAGGGCGCGTTCTTTAGGCGGCGACTGAAGCGGCGAGGTGCCTGTTGCTCCTCACATCTCTCGCCTGCTGTATCATGTTCTCGAAGGGGAAAGGAGCGAGTGGATTTGCCTGCGGCATGTCGAGCATCTGCGCAGAGCTTTAGGGCCTGGGTGTCAGTAACAGTGCTTAAACTCACTATAAATAGGTGCAGTGGGTTTTTTTTTTGTTGTCGTTTTTTTTTTTTTTTTTTTTGCAGGGATGCAGGACAACATCGCACAAAAAATACACTCGCCTCCGCCTCCGCCTTCCAGCACACGGGTACATTTAATACATTTAACGTCCCACACTCGTCTCTTTTAACTCTCACCATGGATGAGATCTGCACCATGAAAGTCATGATTTTTTTTTTTCTTTTTTTTTTTTTTCTTTTGGTTTTCAAAGAGGGGGTGAAGCATCGCCATGGGATCCGTAAATATTACTATTATTATTTGATTTATTTGTATTTATATTTGGTTAGAGTGGTGGAAATCACAATTATCAGAGTCATAATAAAAAGAATATTTTTTTTTAAATACACTTATTAGCCCCTTGACTGGTTCATTTGAATTAAACAGATTTACTCCAAAACCCAACAATTGAAAAATAAATATAAATAAACGCCTTGTACCTAATGTGTTGTCTGTGGATAGCTGGTGACTTAAAAATAAACAGTTCCATTGCTCTAATAAATAGAAAAAATATTCTTGTACACATTTAAGTAATGAGCCTGATGAATATATAAGAAAATGTAAATGTGCTATAAGACTGTGCTAATATATTTTTTTTCACATTTTATTTGATTCCTGACAACAAACTTAATGTCTGACTAAGTCGTGAAGTTTTCACCGTTACGTTCCTGACATGTTCTTTTACACGCTGAAGGGACGCGTAGCCGACTAAATGCCATTATTCACCGGCTAATTAAAGAGAAATCCGCCAGGAGGAGGCCCCGCTACAGTTCCAGTCGTGACATGTCTTCGCTGTTGGGTCAGAAACTCGGAAACATGACTCTCTGCAGAATGCTCGCCTGCTCCTCTTCCTCCTCCTCCTCCTCCTCCTCCTCCTGCTTGCTTCAACTTGGACGTGATCCACTGCTCCTGGGACAGCGAACACTACTGTTTCGCTTTTCACCCCCTCCGCTCGCATGCGAGTGGGAACCAGGCCACTGAATACCATCCAAAGTTCTACTTTTGAATGCAGGACAGTCGTGTGTATGTTACAGTACAGTACAGTATGATACAGTATGTGGTTCATATGGTTCAGTACGGTACGGTACGGGCCACTGTTCCCCTGCTTAGAATGGGACAAAATGAATTTTTTACTAAAGATGACAACAGTAAATGATTCTGTACGTTCTGACGACAGAATCACACAAGAGAAAAAACGCTATGACTCTAGGAGAAAAAAAAAAATCATTTTAACAACAACAGTTTTACACTAATGCATGCAGTTGGCCTTTTTAAATATGAAAAAAAAAAAAAATAATAAATAAATAAAAATGTTACTGGCCATTAATCTACACTAACAAAATAAAATATGATGATGATGTTAATTTAAAAAAATAATAATAAATAAATAAATAAATAAATAAATAAATAAATAAATAAATAAATGAATGAATAAATAAATAAATAAAACAATTAATAATAATAATAATAATAATAATAATAATTTAAAATAAAAAAGAAAATAACTTTTTCTTTTCATCTTCATTGTCTTTGACACTGATATTATATATATATATATATATATATATATATATATATATATATATATTTAATCTTATAAACACATGTATTGCATGTCTCAAAAATTATTATTGTTTATTATTATTATTATTATTATTATTGTTATTATTTTGCCTGCATGTCAGTTTTATTTTTGTTTGTTTTTTGTCTTTGAATTTGTGTTTAAAACCTCGATCATATTCTTTTAAGCACTGCGGAAGCTTTGTGGAAGATCGAGTGGAGCGACGAGTGGCGTGACAGTGATGGGAATCTGTAAGAATAATAGGCGTGGGATTTCTGAGGTGACCTTGGAAAGGGTTTGGGTGAAAGCTTCAGTGAAGAATGAAGGATTAATTTTTTTTTTTTTTTTTACAGTATTCCTAGCAGAGAAAAAAATCACAAAACCCTTAGCATATGTCAATGTCTGAGGTGGGAAATTTATTACTATAATTATTATTATTATTATTATTTTCAGACGTGCGCCAAACAAAAATAAGAAAACAGCAAGACCTCCTCTTTTTTTTTATTATTATCTCATAAGACTTCACAGGTCAAAGTTCACCTAGATAAAGCAATGCAAAAGCAAAACACTAACAGACGTAAATCCATCTTTCACGTCTCACGTCCTTTCCCCTTCGGTGAATTCATTTTTTAATTTCTTTTGGTGTGAACTAAAAAAAAAAAAAAAAAAAAATGGTCATCCCCATATCCCTATATTTTAGCTACGGCTAAACCGTGAACAAATATACAAGGAAAACAATTCATACACTCAGCTTTTAGTGTAAAATGAATTTGAAGTGCCTCACTGTGACACAGGCTGAGCGAATGAGTGAAGGATAAATGACTTCCTGATTGCAGCACGGGAGGAAAGCTCGGCTCTGTTTATCTCCTCTCCATTAGCAGCAGCTCAACACTTTTTTACGAGCTTCTCCGCCTCAGGCTCGGCTCGTGCTTTTCCACCGGCCACGTCCCGCATCCTGCATGTCAGAGACGGCAGAACAGAGACAATCACAGAGACGCAGAGACGCAGGGAGGCCCCAAGTCATCGCCCAGGTCACTGAGGCAGGAAACCTGCCGGGTCCAGGCTTTATATTCATCAGAGCTTCTTAATTCTTCTGTTCAGTTTTACTTCTCAGTGATTTGTTTCAGATTTTCACTAAAAGTGGCATCGTTTCTCTAATGAACACGGAAACAATCGTTTTTTTTAAACTAACTGTTATGTAAAATATTCCATAAATTGACTATGTTCATATCACTTCAAATAAAATAAAAAGATAAAACAATGAAAATAAAAAAATACAGATTTTTTAAAACATGTAAAACAGTATCAGGATGAAATGTAAGCATTTTGTATTCATATTTACTAAAGAAGACATGATACTGAGCTTTATATATTTATTTTATTTTATTTTATTTTATTTTATTTTATTTTATTTTATTTTATTTATTTAACTGGAGCACTTCACACTTAGACTTTTTCACACAAAAAAATAATGACGTTACAATTATAATCAAGTATAAAGTATAAATGTAATGAAACCAAACTTGACAAAGAAAAAACATTTCCAGTTCTAAAAATACATTTATTTTCCAAATCCAGTTCCAATCTGTTACAGGATCTCATATCCAACATGTTTGCTCTGATATCCGAGCCACAATGTTCTTTTTCTTTTTTTTTGCTGGAATGATGGATTTATTTTTTTCCTAGCGCCGATACTGCGTATCATTTCAGTGTCATCTCTAATATTTACTTTTAAAAACTGCAAGTGTCAGCAAAATGCTGTGGTATAAGAGGAATAAAGCGTGTCATGGTGGTATTAGACAACGAGGTGGAGTGAGAACATGCAAAGCATAAACTCAGATCATACAAAGCTTTATATCTGACACGTCTCCTTACAGAAAACATCAGGATTACACGCGGTTCTAACCTGTTTATGTGGCGCGTCCGCTGTACAAGTCCCTGTGAATGAGCTGTTACTATAGCAACGATCACGTATTAGAGAGATTAATATAAACCTGTGATTTGCAGATGCACTTGTGTCAGAGCTGCTGTTTAAATAAAATTAATCGACAGCGCTGTGGTATGATTGTGACCTAGGATAAACAGAACATGAGAAAGTAAACTGGGCCTCGTCCCAAACCTGTCACAGGGATCACTGCCTCCTGCTTTGGTAACAGGACCTTCTTGTCTGGGCTCACGCTCTCTCCGCCACCTTTGACTCCGCCGTTGTCAGCTGGTGTTAAGCGAAGCCTCCACGACTCCAACACAGGATGGAAATTGTTTCCTGACTCCTGATGCGAGGCCGCGTTTGAATCCTTGGCAGATATACGACTCGCTCTGTTTGTTCAGACAAACTATTCGAGCTTAAAGAGGAAACCTGTGAAAAAGGAGCTATCAATGTTTGCACAGATACCGAGGGCAGATCAAGAATCCCTTCATTTGCAGCAAAAACAAGCTGATCTTTTTTTTTTTCTTCTTTTTTGAGATGATTCACGGTTTGCTCTGTGAACCTGACCCGATATCGCTGCAATAATTGATAACTCTACTAATTGAGCTGCTTAAAGCGCCAGCGAGCGTGTCGGCTCGGGTTTGACGACCGGCCCGGAGGGTCTGCAGCACGTTATTAAGCCATACTCCGATTTCTCAGGGAGCGCGGTGAATTAATTGGAGCAGGTTAAACGCAGACAGCCGGAGCAGCGAAGACAGCTTTTCGACACAATGAGAGCACGCTGAGGAGGAGAGTGCATCTGCTGCACCGACCGAGCACACTTTTATTTAACCCTCCACAAACCACACGAGTAATCAGGACAGGCGGTTTGGAAACAAGGAGACACAGTCAAACTGTAAATCACTGTTTGATCGAGTGAATAAAAGCTGGAACAAGATGTGAAAGAAGGTCATGCGAAGTCTAACACATAAGAAGGTTTTTCAGATCTCTAATTCAGGACAGACAGGAAATGAGACGAAGCAAAAATGTCATATGACAATACAAGAAGACATGATGTTGGGAGTGTAACACAGTGCCACAATCTGGATCTGATTAGTGCACCAAATACTCCTAGCTGTATCTGTATCTGTAAGGGTTTTAATTTTTTTTGTACTTGCCAGAAAAAAAAAAACAGTGGTTCTAGTTCCCAAAAAATAAAAAATAATATATTCTACTACAGTGACCCTGATCAGGAATGACTGCTGTAAATACATTGCTCATGTTATCCAGTTTGGCCTTTCTTTGTCACGTGAGCTTCAAATCTGTCCACACACACACACACACACACACACACACACACATGAATAAAAGTAAAAACCTCCACCTTACGCAACTTTTTTGTTGCATCCAGATGAACAGCTCTGCGCTGTGAGCCTTTCCGGCAAACTTTCTAAAAAACTTGACTCCTGAGTCATCAGGAATCGAACTTGCGATCTCCCGACGATGCTACAGCTACCCAAGGCTGGGGGGGCAAAAGGAGAGCAAAGTTGGCCGAGTTGCCTGAGTGGGTGGGCCATACACTTCCTCCCCCGTCAATCACAGCGATTCTAGCCAATCGTGGATGTCTGAGAGCTCATGTATGAGGAAGAGGGCAGATAGCATTTTCCTCAAAGTGCAGTTCAAGAAAGATGCAGAGGCTGGCTTCACGTGTCTCACAGGAAGCATGTGTTAACCCTCACCCTTCCTGGTCAGTGTGGTGGAGCTGGCTGGTGGGTGCGAACTGGCAGGGACCAAACTGAGGAGAAAACAGGAAAAAAAAAAAGTAGTGCACCTACCTTATATCAGTTCAGAACACATTATCTGTTCATTCTGAATAATATAGTCATACTCGGTTACATCCCTGAACAATACACATTACAATATACAGCTTCTAGATTGTTTACTAAAAAAGTGTCAGTATAGACAAAGAAAACAAAAGGCAAGGTATTAAACAAGATATATGAGTAAAAAAAGGAGGAAAAGAATAAAACAGCTGAGTAAATTATTTGAAAGGAAATAAGTGTGAACCAAAGGGGGGAAATGTATAGAAACTGAAAGAAAAAAAAAAAAAAAACACCTCGGTGTGTTGACAATGACTCCGCTTCATCACGCCACTCTATCACTGATTATTTTCCTATAACAGCATGACACAGAGTGTTTTATACCTTACATAATTGTGTATAACTGCATGCTCTTTTCAGGTCTGATTCATGAATCGCTCACGCATGAGACAAAAAGACGTTAACACGCAGCAATCAGATTTTCAGATCTTTCTTTTCTGTACATTTCCTAATCTCGTTTGACATTTCATACAGGTGTGTGTGTGTGTGTGTGCATGTACAAGTTAGTGTGTGTGCATGTGTGTGTGTGTGTGTGTGTGTGTGTGTGTGTGTGTCTCATTCACATTGCGTACACACACATTGTGGGCCCTGTTACTATGTAAAATGCCACTTTTACTATGTACAAAGAACAAAAAGAAGCTCAAATGGTGTTTTTGTGCATGCTGTTGGTGGTTTGTGTGTCTTCTGTACACACACACACACACACACACACACACAGAATCGTAAACTCATAGAGATAGTGTGGGGGGAGCCTCTTTGACATCACTTCTCCCACATCAAAAAATGAGCTGCTCCAAAACCTGCTACTGCTTCTTACACACACACACACCCACACAAACACACACACACACACACGCATGCACGCACACACACTCGCCGGAAATATGGGGAAGATGGGAAACCAAGATCTTCTGCTAGAGTGGAACCTTCACTGTGCTCCTCAAAAGCTGCGTTGTATAGAAATAATTTGGAGACACGTTTCACGGCAGCCATTTTGAAATATTGTCTAAAGAGAGAACACTATCATTCTAAACTGACATTTAAAAAGAAAGCGAGCAAGGGACTGGGTGTCTTCTGTATTGTTTACAATAATTCGGACGGCGTTCCTGTAAGTTGGTGTGTGTTACACCACAGTGTGTGGGATGGTGTCAATGTGCGAGTTCCCACCCGGTTAGTGACAGATTCCTACATGCTCTGCTTACTGTATTTGATGTGTCATGAGCATGCACTCCGACTAAACCGCATCTCAGCTCCTCTCAGCGCTGCATGGCTGGTTGGAGAAATAACCACATGGGCAAATTCGGTCATTTTTCTTCATCTTATTATTGTAAGTGCACAAACACACACACACACACACACACACACACACACATTATATATATATATATATATATATACATGCTAGATGTCTGTTTTGTTTAGATTTTTGTTTGTGGTTTTTTTTTGACCCCAGCATTTATTTTACGCACGTTTTCCTCGTTTGTCTGCGAAGCGAGAACTCGAGAGTATTCATTACTCAGTTAGCGAGTGTGAGAGGTGCTCTCACTCTCACAAGCCTGAGTGCTATCAGTGCAGTGACCTTCTGCCACCCACAGTAAGCGGAAGTGATGCAATGGCGGCCTCGTCTCCTCACAGCTCTCCCTCGCGTGGTTAGAGCTGCAGAGAAAGGGTGAGAGAAACAGCGAGCCTTTTAGCATGGTTTCTGCTCTGACTGCTGCCAAAGCATGACGAAGAAAGAGAGCAAAGGGAGCGAGAGGGACTATTTCATTTATGCGTAAAGAGATTCTTCTTATATTCTTCTTCTTCTACCAGCTGCAACTTTGTCACAGTCAGACAATGTATTTGTTGTATTTCTGAAATACGTTTTATTTTCATTCATTTATTTTATGTTCTTCACTCATGCATTATCGTAACGGACGCTTCAGCGATGCGAGTGCACCATAAAGCATAAAATGAAACCAAAATCGAAATTCTGTCTATACATTCACATTTGTGACAAATGGAAAAAGGGGCGGACTTAAGCACTGGAAACATTGAAACATGAAACTGGCGTGAGTGACATCTCCATGCACTTACGAGAATTACACGTAATTTCTAGCATGTAATAAGTCAGGATTATTCTTAGTATATCAGTGTTGACATGGAAAATTTTTCAGGTAGAAATCCGACTTTGGTCACAAGACTGGGATGGTCAGACTGGGTTGCCAGATGGACGGGTATCCCGCAGGATTGGACCACTTTTAACTGGCTACCGAATATTATTTCATTTTTTTTTTTTTTATGTTCTGCTAACCTAATAGATAGGATTAAAGGTTTTATAACCCTTACATTAACTGCACACGTTATTAGGTATGTACTGTGAATGTGCATCAGTCGAAGTGAAAACATCTTGGATATAATCAAATGTATTGACTATTTCCTATGATAAGATTACAATACATCAAATATGTGATTAGTAAACCTAATTCTAGACTTTGTTTTACTCATTTCAGGCAGATAGCTCACTTCTGCTGGCTGATAATTTTGTTTCTTTTTAGAAAAAACGTAAATGTTTAGCATTTGCAAAATTATCTGCCATTAGAGCAAGAACAAAGCTTAATAATCTTGTATTAATATCTTTATATTTTGTAATGTTACAATAGGAAATACTAGATACAGCTTACTATAGACAAGATATTTTCACTTGCTAAGCTGTCATTTTTTTTCCAGTGTAAAATGAAACACACACACACACACAATAAACGACTTTCCCTTGTAGAGTCAGTAATTAGTTTCACTGTATTTGTTTTATTTATAATAATATACGGTATGTGATAATGCGAGTCCATGTTATAACCTTGAGGTTTGAGAAATGTGCATGGGTTACATATAGCTCCATTGCAAATGTATAGTATCATAGGATGCTAATTTGTAAATATTACAATATATATGGCAATAAATTCATGATGTGGCAGTTTATTACACACTTTTTTTGTCACTGTGTTGGTTACAAACTCACACAGACTGTAAGAATATCCTGAATGTAGGCAAATTCAACTAATATTTATTTTTACTAGGTTGTCTTTGTTTAAAAAAAAAAAAAAACATATATGACTATTAAGCCCATTACTAGATTATTTACTCACTTCAAGCTTGAATGTTTTTTCTAGTTCTGCTGGCAGATGCTTTTTCCAACATTTATTTCGAGAAAGAAGCTAAATTATTATGATCAGCCAATAGGATAAGAGTATTTAACGCTTGAAATGAGTAAACATGTCTTGAAACAGCCTTGACGCTCTTATATTTTTTATATAATAATCTCATAATTCGAATGATTACATAGCTGTTCCTTTATTCTAGATATCTTCACTATGGGAAGCGTTGAAAGGTGAAGAGAATGGAATTGTCTTGAAATAAAAAAAAAGAAATTTAAAAAAAGTTTAATTTTCCAGTAAACCACAGATGGACAGCATTTTTTTTTTTTTTCCTGACCAATCAGGTGTCATGTTGGAGTTAGGGTGAGAAAAACAAACATGAATCTGGTTAGTTACTGAATATTTTTAGGAAATTTTGGACATGTTGAATCACAATTACTTCACTGATAATATTCCAATGCTGCAATTTAACTAAAAATAACAGCATGTTTTTTTTTTTTTTTTTTGGGTTGTTGACCTGTACATGACATGACGTCTCACTTTAACTCAACTCACACAAGCGGCTCTCGATTTTCTACCTCCTAAGCTAGAGCAGAAACCAACATCCTCCTCATCACCGCAGTTACACTGAGCTTTATTTCATCTGCATTACTGAGCATAATAAATCTAATCTAAAGAGCAAGTTAGGCTAGGCTGTTAGCTAGGACGTTTAAGAGCGTCGTCATGGTTACACAGCTCCAACCGGGACACTGCTGTGTATCCAGTGATACCAAAACTCATTAAAACTCACATGATGTCTTCATGTTATTTATTTATTTATTTATTTATTTATTAAATGAATGGGTCACGTGTTTGTCTATGACACATATATGATAAATTCTTGTAACATCATCTGTTTGATTTTATCAGATTCACAAAACCATGAAGGTGGTCAAAGCCAAGGTACAAAGATACTCAGTTTAGGTGTGATTTTTCTAATCATGTGGTTTTAGCCACATCACATGGCTTATCGTCTGGTGGCAATGATACAGCTGCCCTCACACACTGTGGTTTGTTTGAACATTTTGTCATTACTGTACATTAGAGGTGCAACCAGATTGAACAGATAACGTGTTCTAACTGATATCTGATACAAATACAGATATAAACAAGAGGAATACTATTTTTTTTTTGTTGCCAGAAAGGTTTACGGGGCATCCGGATGAGACTAGAGGTGCGCTTCACGACTGATGCACGTTACGGAAATGTGGATGCTTTTACTTTCATTCGAGCGAGAGTGAGCGGTCGGATATGAAGCTCAGGACCACGTTCATTAACATGATTCTACTGCATCCATTCATTCATCCTTAGTAACTGCCTGCTCAGGGTCATGCTGTGTTAAATTAGGCTACTAGTTTGTTTATATTTTGAGAAACAGAACCAGTAAAATTGTTAGAAAATGTCACAGGCAGGTAGAAACAAAAAGAATAACTGTGTGACCAGGATTTAAAAAAAACAAACAAAAATAAAACATTTTTTTACATAGTTGAGATGAATTGTGAACTTGAGTGACATAGCTGAGGCTGAGGAACTGTCAGAGCCAGAATTCACACCAAAACCAAACCAAACTGTTTAGGCCACACCCACTTAAATCTAAACACAGATGCAGATGGCGTCATTGCATTATATTCCTCCTATACATGCAATTCTTCACATACATGAGCCAGATTGCACATGTGCAATGTACAGACAGTGTATACACACAAGGCTCTATGTAACACACCCTTATGATAACATGACATACCATGTTTGTCCTTCATCATAAATACTTCACCATTATATCTTCAGTATCCATTGCTCCATATTAAGCCCATGCTATTAGCATGAATGCTGAGAACAGGGCCCACAGTCAGGCCCAAAAGTTTCACTTTGGTTCTTTTGTTTGGGAGAAAACAAAGTAATAGAATTAGTAAAATTGAGTGAAGTAGTGTCACTGATAACACAAATAACTAACTAACTAACTAACTAACTAAATTAATAAATAAATAGGATGGGCCAGCATTCTAGATTTTTATAAAAAAATTTATAGTAAATATTCAAATTTACTACATGTACTTGTGTCATACTGTCCATGAACACATGACCTTATCAGCACTAGTGTCAGGCCCCTAGTATGAAGGATACTAAACTTTATTTGGATTATGCAACAGAAAACATCACATTAACGACACTGGATTTTATATCTATTTCGGTTTCATTGCATTTTACTAATTATCACCATTAACTTTCACTTTAATTTCAAAGCATTAGCATGAAGCTTCTTGTCAAGAACATTAGACCCAATGCAAGTAAACCTAAGTCATGTTTCTTGTCATAACAGGAAAAAAAAACAACAAAAACTACTACACAGTAAACATGATGCTGTGTGAAAAAGCCTCGTTATGTCGTCTCTGAGCTCAGAGCTCACGCAAGTCAGATAGTGGACACACCTTTGTGCCTGTCGCGTGTTAAAAGACCTCGGTTTTATAGAGGAAGTGCATAACCTTGTGTCTCGGTGCCTGTGTGTTTTCTCCAGCCCAGAACAATAGCACTGCATCCTGTGCTAAGTGCTAGCGGCCCTTTGCGCTGACTGACAGCTCTCGAACGGGGGATAATGTGTCGTCTCCCGATGCCAGTGCAGCCAGAAGTGATAAACAGCAGCAATCCGAGCCAGAGCAATCGGCCTGAGAGAGCCGAGGACGTGCGCTTAATGCACCGCGCTTCCAAACACATGCACCATCAAATATTAACATCACCACACGCTTGTCTCTGAGTATGAGAGACTTTTCGGCTCTGCTTGGACCCGAGCTGTCCTTCTTCTTTCAAAGATGCTAATTCCGCATGTGCAACTTGGACATTTTTTGTCCAGTCTGGCATATTTATTGAAAGTTTATCTCACTTTATGATTATTTTATTTGGGAGGTGCGATGGGGTAAATAGGCTCCTCGAAGGCGCCGCTTCCTGGCCTTGCTGTAACGGCAATGTAAACACGGCTGGCTAATTTGAATTCTGACAAAGTGAAGATTAGCCGTCAACCGGCGGCACGATGATTATTGCTAAAATAATCCTGATTTGATATGCATCGACATTCCAGACGGGAATTTTTCAATTTGTTTTCCCATTGCTGCATGTAAACAAGCTTCACTTGTCTCCTTATCACGGAGAAGCACAGCGGCTGAATAGACATGCATAAGCCTGCGTCGGCCGTCCCCACCCCGCGCTAGTTGGCCGTCTGGGTTTCAACAAGTCCCCTTTATCGTGGATGAGGAGGAGCAGGAAGAGGAGGAGGAGGTGGAGGTGCTGTTTATGTATGTACCTGCAAATCATTTCTTAAACATGAAGTCCCGGCGCAAGTGCACATTCTCTGAATATGTTCTGCATGAGGAGTTTCAGCCATTCCGCCGAGTGAATAGTGCAAATGTGCAGGCTGTCAGAAATCAAAATGGCCTCCTGTGACCAAAATAATCAGCCCCCATCCAGGACCCGGCAGCCTGTGATAAATGTTTACGCCGCCGATTGTCAGACTTGTAAGCAGTACAAAATTAGCCTTTTCAGAAATATCTTATGCCTCTCAGCTTACTCTGAATTAAAAGAAAAAAAAAAAGTTTTTTGGGAGAAGTTTTTTTTTTTTTTTCATAGCTGAAGGATATGCTTGGGTTTTGCACAGCTACCCACAAGTCCAAATCTCTCGCAGAATACTTTCTGAGAGTGCACTGCTGATGGAGAGATGTTGTCCCGCTGTCGGATGCTGAGGGAATGTGCAGAAACGTGACTACGAGTTTATAAACGCAGAACGAGTCGTCGGTTCAAGCGAACAAAGATCAAGCGAATTAACTGAAACCCGTTTGTCTCAGGATGGGTTTAGTGTGGATTAACGTGTAACAAAAAAAACTTGTATTTTTTAAAACTTGTAAATTGTAATTGTTTTGGTGTTCTTGTGATGTGATCACCGTCCGATTGTGCCACTGTGACGAAGTTCTGGCAGTGTGAGAAGTGTTTCTGAAAATAAAACTTTGAGTGTGAGTGCTGCTACAACCAATCAGAAGACGGCACAGAATGACAGCAAACTCACAGGACAGATACAAAAACAGTAGCGGCAATGGAGAAACAAAACCTGCTAATGGACGGAAAAAAATATCCTTGTTACCTTAAACTCACTTTGAAAAATGTTAATGTTTATCGTTTTCTGCATGAGCCTGAACGGCACTCATTGATGACATAAGCAGCATCATACGTAGTAATTTTCTCTAATCTGACATGGAGAACACACATTATTGTACAGTCTGAACTGGAAACTGTTACATCAAGTATAATAGGCAGATGTGGGAGGCAGGACAGAAGTGAGAATGCTGAGCATAATGTTTAGGAGCGAACATCCCCGTTTGAAAACAAAGAGAACCATGGAAACAATAATGATTGGCAAGACTTCGCAACAAAACAGTGAAACAGCCACCACCCAATATGACATGATTTCAATTATTAAGGAAACGCTTTGATATTTGACCACTGAGGCTGCTACGGTACTATACGATACGATAAGATTTAATAATTGATCATTCGATATGTCACCAACTTTGTTCAGAAAGAGTTATCAAAAGATTTGCGTATATACATGTGGACGGGGCCTGAACTGTCCAGCTCACGCAGGTCCTGTTCATCCGAACTAGTGGTGCAGTTTTGATTAGAGGTGACCAGCAAAGACGAGACTGCGGTCACTTGAATTACAAAACCAACATATGATACGATACCAAGGTTGATGTCCAGTTAGTGCTGACAGTTTAAATCGATTCTGGACGGATCACTTACCGCATAAATCGTTATATGGCCGATGCGGTGTAGGCGGGAGGCTGTTCAGGAAGGTGAGCTCTTCAAGGTGTGCCTTAGGGCGGGTCAGAACAATGCGAGAAGAGGTGCAGGTTTATCACGAGCCCATGTAAGGACTTGCATTCATTGCGAATTTTACTTTTTTGAGGTGAGTTTGAGACTTGAGGAACCCTGGACACCGGCTTTCTGTCAGTCAAGTTGTCAATTGCTGACCTTAGATGGAAAATATACAAAAAGTGGAGAGGAGAAAACGGTGGTTGATTCACAAGTGAGGCCAACTTGGCTCAATTCTCTCTCTCTCTCTCTCTCTCTCTCTCTCTCTCCAGACCCCCAGTAAATATTGATTACGCTGTAAAGCATTATTAGGCCAGAAGGCCTTTATTACTGTAACTGGCTATATTGCAATAATAAAACCTCTCTGTGTATCATTTCGATTTCATCTGGGATCAACAAAAACACGATGTGATACACTTCTGAAGTTGTACAGCGTAGCCCCTCGAGAAAACCCCCCTTTTTCCTCCTGCACCACTTTTGTCAAACGTCGTCTATTTGGGTTAACGGAAGCACACAGAAATGTCTCTGTTGACTTTTCTTCATCCAAAATACACCAGCAGAGCATATGGCTTCCTAAACCGAGGCCACGTCCACACCTATAGGGATATTTGTGAAAGCAAAGTTTTTTGTTTCGTCCGCATGAAAATGGAAGCGTTTCAAAAAAATACAGTCTCCAAGGTGGAGACATTTGAAAACTCCTTATTCACTGTTTTTTCCATACGGATGGGAAAGCGTAAGTTTGTGTAAACTCTGACATCACAGCGTGAAGCTGCGTGCGCCCACTGCACGCGTTTTGTGCGTGTTATGAATGTGCTAGGACTCATTATGTTCTTTATGTTGAAATGTTTGCTTTTCCATTTTAATAATTAATAAAACCAAATTAGACTGTATAGCGAACAAATCAAAAACATACATTTCATTCTGATTCGGGATAACACAGAGCTGCTGAGAAAAACCCCTATGCTACAGCGTAAATGATAACGTGCGTTAGCCGAAGTGACGTTTAACTGCAAGACTGAGGTGGAAGATATTTACTGTAGACACTTTATCGATCTTCCTGTGAAGATTTTCCTGTGACTTGTGGAATGTTCCTGATATTACTCATAGGAGCGAGTGTGTTCATGTAGCACATTTTGAGTGAAGCAAAAATGTACGTTTTTCATAATCTGTAACAGATGCCTCGTGGAAAAGGATGTTTTAAGCATGAGATGTTAAATAGATTCACAGAATAATGCAAAAAATAATGGGAGTTTGGAAACATTTTAATGACGAAGGACTATAGATTTTGTAGCTTTCCTTAATGTTTTAAGTGATTCATCTAAAACAAGAATATATGACGTTATAAAGAAAACTTCAGCTCTGTTTAAAATGTCTTTTAGACATTTAGACTACTTTATTTTAAATGTAATATCAGCAGAAAACCTCCAACAAGGAATCGCATTTCTGACAGCTTTTAAATAAAACCGTGATAAAATATTCAAACATTAACATTGCTGTGTATAACTAATAACGTATTTGCACCGTAAGTCCATGATGGTTATTTTTGACTTTCCTCTGTCTTGGTGTAGGTGTATATTGTGCTTGTCAGAATGAATTAACCCGCCTCCTCGACATGACTGTCATTTTAAGGCCAAACCACATTTCTTAAACCCAACTTCCTCCTCAGAAAACATTGCCCTTGACTCGTCTGTTATTTGAGTTATTTAAAACAGAGCTAAGTGAAGTACATGTTATGCATTAATGAATTACAAAATATTATCTTGTATTATATTATAAAATGTTACAAATGCATATGGTTAAATTAAATGTGTAAAAAAAAGCACAGTCCTTGGTGGCCCGGTCCCAATGACAAAAGCACGTATGTAGTCCCCTATGGCCAAACAAGTCTCACACGGCAAGCCATCTGGAACAGTGAGCAGTGACACAAATAGAGCCTTCATGCCAGCGCGAGCAGCCGGCCATCTGCTTTGGCATGGATGCCGCCGTTAACGCTGGACATCCTTTCAAGGAGAAGGTACAGGGCTACACAAGTCTAGGTACAGCGCAGGAAGATGAAAAACAAAGTCCGTTAGAAATGCGCGTGGAGTCCGGGAAAGTCACTGCTAAGTGTTCGATCCTAAACACGCCCCAAATCCAAATCTTGGATATGAACCATGTCTTATTAACCCAGGCCGTCTCTTTTTTTTTCTTTTTCAGATTTGTCACAATTAGCAAAATAAAGTGTTTGCGGGAAAAAAAGAATTAGGTGTAAACACAATCTGTAAATAATGTTTCCGTGTTTGTCCCAGGCTGTCATTATATAACTACTACTACTATTACTACTGATAATAATAATAATAATAATAATAATAATAATAATAATAATAATAATATATGATATATAATTTCAGCTATTCTGCTTCTGCCATATTGACAGCTGGATGACTTCCCACACACTGCCTTATTATTTTGCATATTATTCCACTGTCAGATAAAAATAGCAATGTGACAGGGACTAAAATCACATATTTACTCTATATTTTATACATTTTTAGTTTTACATGTCAAAATAATGTGAAGATGACCTGGAAAAAAAAAAAAAAAAATGGGTCTTGCACATGAACAGTTATAAAAGTCCTTTCTCCAAATGTTGGCAAACACCACCACCACCACCACCACCACCACCACCACCACCACCAACAACAACAACAACAACAACAACAACACAATAATGATAATATTATATCATTTAGTCATGAACAGTCCATAAGGGGTAAGGGACTGGCACAAGATCAGAAATCTTTCTCGCTAAAAAAGCTGAGGTGTCATTCATAGATGAACTTCTACAGTAATTAAAAAAAGTGGAGAAGGAAACTAAGTTGAAAGGAAGAGGTGGAGGAGATTTTATTCATTTCTGATCTGGAGTCACGATGGTGTTGCAGCAGCTGTGAGCATCACCTCCATGTCTATTTGTCCTGACCTCTTCCTCAACCTGCTTATCCCTCTTACACACACACACACACACACACACACACACACACACGTGGCTGTGCCTATGTCCTCAGGTCCACAGCCAGAGGAGACAAGGTATCCAGTGTCGCTTAATATTTTATCGTTTCCTTTGTAGAGGCCCACATGCTTCTCCACAGCTCGCCGTTTCTGCTTGGTGAAAGAAGCTTCAGGACTTCCCGCGCGTTTCCTGCAGCCGTATAGCGTTACGCCGCTTCCCCTCCGTCTGCACTGATGCTGCGCTATCGCTTCTATCTCAGCCTTGTCATTGATCATGCACAGAACCCCCTCCTTCCTTTAACAGAAATACTGTAGTCGACTTCCATGGAGATCTGTGGTTAGCGGGGACGGATTTTGTCAAGTTCGTGCTCAGAGCAACATTCCTGGTGTTGGGATGCGGCGTGAGATCTCCTGCTCCCAGGGGCTCGGGACATTTGCATTCGCAAAACTTTATCCGAACGGAAACAAACATAAATAACATGAAGTGATTCACCATGAGTGTCCAGTTACGGATGTAGAAATGGACGGATGTTTGGACGGGGGATGGAAAGTAGGGCTTGGACTTCAAAGCTGTTAAAAAGGCTATAAAGTTCCTGATGATCTCATGAATATTCAGGAATGAAGGAACTTCTGAAGACATTTTTTTTTAAGTGTGCAGCACAACTTTATGCAGAAGTGGACAGCATAGTGATATAAGCCAGACTGGACCTAAACACTTTTGATATTCTTATATAAGTAGTTCTCTTGTCCTTATTAGCAAAAACCTTGCTTTGCGGGTGCCTCTTATTTTCTTACTGCTTACTCAGTTAAGTGAGTCAGTGAAGTAAAAATTACTTAACTAGTAACATATTTAAGTGTGCATTTGGGTCTTGAAGAAAGTAAAGGCCTAAAAGCCTGGACGTATATATAAATATCGCAAATTATTATTGACTGTTGATAGTATTTTACAGTATTTTTTCCTTTATTTTTTAAAAATCTAAACATCAATCTGGAATTTTGCCTCGGATGCCTCCTTTGCCTCCTTTCTTGGACCCCTGTGTCTCTCACTCTCTTACTCACTTGGGAAGTGGTGTGAAATAAAACAAGAAAGAAAATGCAGACGTGAAAAGCATATTAACGTATTTCACTTCGATATGAGTATTTTCCCCTAAATATCACTCTTGTCTTTGCATTGGTCGTCTTGTACTTGTGTTGAATGTAATGTTAAAATAAATTAAAATTAAAATTTATTATTTTACTCAGTGCTTGGCCCCGTGTGCCTCGTAATTCAGCAGTTCTATGACTTTATTTCAGATGCCTGTCCTAATTAGCGTGAATACGTTAGAACAACATTAGCCAGGTGTGTGAACGACTTGTTTCTGGCACAGTCCCTACATGGCCAAGGTCAAAATGCTAATTTAAACGCTCCTGCTGCCACCAACAAATAAACGAACCGACTCAGAGGAAAATATCTGCTCTAGCTTCTAAAGCCAGTGCGTTTGGTGAGAGTCATTTATATAATAACGTCTGTCATGTAACACTTTTAAAAACACCATGTAGTGAAGCTGTGTGTGGAGCGGTGTGAAGGAAAACACAGCTTTTAGTACAAACCGGTAAAGAACACCGCGTAACACTGCAGTGATCGTGTGATCATTACAGCGACAAGGGAACTGTTTACTTTTAAAGAAGAAATTAGGCAAACCTTTTGAATCCCGTATCTCTAGCACAGCGTCGAAGGCGTTGCTGAAAACCAAACATTACAGTACGTTATAAAGGGAGGTGTTTTATAAGTCTAGTGAGGAAAAATGCAGTAAATTTGGTGCGCACCATTGGAGAAACTTTGCATACTCTGTGAAAATGTGGAAATGCTTACATTTACATTTATGGCATTTGGTAGACGCGCTTATCCAGACTGACTTACGGACGTGCTTTGAAGTATCAATAAATACAGCCTGATACTGGTTCACTAGGTCACGGATGAAGAATACCATCGGTCTAAAAAACTCTGTTGGGAAGGTAATATCCTGTGGTGAGAAAACACAAAGACAACACACAACTGGAGTCTTTAGTCATTTGAAGACTGGCTCAGCTTGACTCAGCTGTTCGGACATCTAGGGGAAGTTTATTCCACCACCCGGGTGCCAGAACAGAGAAGAGTCTTGATGCAGGTCTTCCATGTATCCTGAGAGATGGTGGGACCAGGCGAGCTGTGCTAGAGGATCGGAGGGAGCGTGCTGCATTGCAGGGTGTGATACTGTAAGTGCTTTGAGGTGGGCGGGTGCTGGTCCGTTTTTGGCTTTGTAGGCGAGCGTCACTGGTTTAAATCCGATGTAGCAGCTACAGGAAGCCAGTGAAGGGAGAGTAGCTATGGGGTGGTGTTAATGTTTGTCTATAAAGCATTGCACAATCAGGCTCCTGAGTATATAAAGGACATGTCAATCCCTTAGCAGTCTCAACGTCATCTGCGTTCCTCTCAAACTATGCTCCTAACTGTCCCACGGTCTCGGTTGAGGCGTAGTGGCGACCGCGCTTTTTCTGTTGCGGCTCCTGCACTCTGGAATGTGTTACCGTTATCTATAAAATCCTCGTCAAGCATGGACATTTTTAAAAAGGACTTGAAGACCTACTTATTTTATCGAGCTTTCGGCGTTTGATTAGGTCGGAGAATTGTGAAGGATTGGCTGTATGCTTTTCTTGATGTTATGTCTTCTTGTTATTTTATGAATTTTAGTATTTTTATTATCTATGGACAGCACTTTGGTCCTTTTTAATGGTTTCGAAAGTGCTTTATAAATAAAAGTTGAGTTGAGTTGAGTTGGCGTGAGAGAATTGGGAAGGTTGAGCCTGTGTGGATAGAAATGGATGAATCCTTCTGATGTTTTAAAGAGAAACTGTCATGAGGGTGTCAGATTAGCAATGTGAGAAGAAAAAGCTAGTTGATTGTCCGTGGTTACCAAAACGTTGCTTGCAGTGACAGAAGGTGAGATCTGAAGAAAAAAAAAAGAAAAGAAAAAAAAAAAACAATAGTCTATAATTGTTTAAAAATGTAATATCTACATTTCATGTTTTCATTATTTAATATTTAAATTATGTGTAACTGTGTCATTATGACCTTTTTTCAAACTTCATATTTAATATCTAAATGTATATATTTTTTTTCATTCTTTAATATTTAAATTATATTCAACTATTTGTGATTATGACCTGTTAAAAAATAGTTTTAAAAAATACACATTTGTGCAGAACACAATTTTGTTTCAGAAAAACAAAGTACTCAGGAATCACTGAGTGATGAGTAGAACGATTTAGGGTGATTTTTTGTCTGTCTTTAAGAAGGCATCGACGTCCCTCTCTAAAATTTTCACGTGAACGTGGTCACGGTGCCTCAGGATTCATTCGGCCGTGTAAATCTCGCTTATTCTCTTTTTCCCCTGATTACTAACAGACATCCTACAACTTCTCCACCTTCCTTATCAGTCTGCATTCACCAGCTCCTCGTCTGAGCTCCTCTGATAAACACTCAGAGCGTCTCAGGAAGCCATATAAAGCTCATAACCGCTTCATCCTGTCACGAACGTGTGCTGAGAACGTGTGTCACGCCACGTGGCCGTTCTGGCGCTGTTGAAAATCACTTACGAGATTAGAGCTTATCTAAAGCAAGCTATTTAGATTTTTTTTTTTTAATTCTTTACCTTGATATTCTTTATTTTTTAACTTTTTTTTAAACATATTTTTTATAGTTTATTATTTTTTTATTGTCTATAATATGTATTTTGTATTTCAGAGCAAACATCATTCTTACTCTTGAAATTCTTTACAATTTTGATTTTTTTGTACTTATTTTCTTATTTTAATAATTTCTTTTTCTACTTATTTAGTAAATAGAGCTTTTTTATTTTAAATGCATTTAGTGATAAACGTAGCTTTCAAAGTTTTTTAATCTTGATATTCTTTACTATTTTGAACATTTACATTTGATTATTATTTTTTTATTGCACTATTATGATGGTTGACGGTTTACTTTTTAATTGTATTTAGAGTTATTTTTTATTTTCTTAAGATTGTGTGCCAAAAAAAAAACAAAAGACAAGGCAAGTCTATTTAGACAGAGAACAGAAAAAAAAAAAAAGAGAGAGAGAGAGAGAGAGAGAGAAATAGAGGAAAAAGTTTTTTCCACTATCATGATTCATATTTATTAAATATACTGGAGTTGAGAGAGCGCATCTTTATCTCTCCCTCTGTACAGTGTGCATACTATAACATGCAAAAGCCTCTTAGTGTCTGTGACTTTAACTCACCAGTATTTCACTCGTGAAATGCTTTTTCTTCACCTGCCAACATCCGGACGTCCACCGGCCTAATGGACAGCCTGGAAACGTCGCCTCATTACATCCCATTACAGAGACATGAGAAATGAAATGAACAGAGGTGACTGGTCGAGAGAGAGAGAGAGAGAGAGAGAGAGAGAGGATGTATGGGCAATAAGCACTTGTCCTTATTTAAAAATCTGTGTACTCATTCATAGAGACTTGTATTTACAGTGTATTTAAAAAAGTGCCTAATCACTTATTTAGCATATATGGAAGGAGTCTCCAGTGTCAGCGCATTTGTAACAGACGGAGGTAAAGCCGTAACTTCATTTTTTCCAGCATCTTCAGGACAGAGGGATTTACATTTGCCGTCTCTGTAGCATGACTCGGTAACAAGCCGCATTTCTTTGTCTTATTAACGTCAGAAGAGAGAAAGAAGAGACGCTGGTGAAGGAACGACCGTTTATAGCTGCTGTAATGTAAGTTAGAAGAGCTAACTTTTTCCTTGGACGCTCTGCAACGCTAAAAGTACGATGTGTCAATCAGGAACAAGTTTAAAAAAAAGTTAGCAGTGGCAGATCGCTGTGGCGTAAGAGGAATAAAACATTTCAAGATGTGCTGTTATAGGAGGATAATCAACTTCAGAGTGGAAACAGTAACTCTGCTTCATCACATCACCTCGTTGTTGGTTATTTTCCTATAACGGCACAACATGGAGAGTTTATTCCTTAGTAAGCATCAATTTTTAGAGCTTTGTACAGAGGTGCAGTGTGAAAACCCCAGTAGCTACATGAAGTGTTAATCTGAGGATCTGGATTATCCTTTAACATGAGCTTATTTACACGATAGCAGGCTTGTTGGTGATATCTCAGCACCTCGGGCCGTTCACAGCATGCATTTAGACCAACACGATTGCTCTCTGTGTTCTGCTGCTTTCAGATTTTTGAGGGTTTTTTGGTAAAATGAAAAATCCCACAAATGAAGAGGTACATACAGGGGACCACATGTAACAGTGGTTAGGTTTTAGTGTCTCTAAATTACTGACTCACCCTTTAAAAAGGCAGCGGGCCCAATGCGAAGCCATTTTGAGGAACACCACGTTGGTTTCCGACAACTGCAAAGAAGGAAGTGGATTGCATTTCGATGCTAAACGCTGTCGTAAATGCGGTAATGAATGATGAGATGATTAGAAGTGCACGTAGTTAATGTGATTGATAATTAATAACTACTTCCATTGTCCTCCATCTTGTTTTCTATTAACTCACAAATTTGCTAGGTCGTTTTTCGGACTCTTTTTGGCTAAAACAATTTGCCTTAGTGTTGTAAAATTTTTCGGACTTGATTTCATTTCAATGTAATGCTCAGAGTGAGCTAGTGTGCATGGTGTGAGTGGATGGGCACAGGATTAAAATAAAAAAAAAAAAAATCACACACACTCACAGCTTTAGGCTAATCACATCCACAACTGATAGATCCCTTCAGAGCTAGCTAACTCTGTTCGGGAATAAACTGTTAGAACTATTTGGCTCATCGGTTGGATTTTAAGTTAAACCTAGCCTAGCTCATCTAGCTTGACAAGCAAACATTTTCAGCTGTGAGTGATTAGTAGGATCACTTGCAAGCTAGCATGAAAGGTACGGTGTAGCTGTTAAGATTTATTTCTAGAAGACTAATTATAAGTTTCATTTGTCAATAACGATTCACGCATTCTAGCAAGCATTTTTAATCCTAGATTAAGTCTATGTTGGGTTTGTAGCAAGGGTAAGGCTAGTCATGTTGCCATTTGACTAATTTCAGCCACTGTCTCACAGCGAGTGGGTCGTCTGCCATGTCTACTCCTTTTTCTGTGAAACTAGCCAGTTCGTGGCTATGTATCATACTCCTTTGCTAATCACAAGGCTAGCATGTAGATAATTCAAGGCTACTACTTAGATGTTAACTGGCTAACTACTAAGCCCTTTGCTTAAAAAAAGCCTGTTTTTTTTTTTTCCTCTATGCTAACGATCCTCCATTTTGAAGACAGACTGGCTTTTCCCTGATCGTTGCCAGGACAAGGGTTTTTTTTGGCTAATCAATGGACACAAGTTAAAGGTAATTGCTGTGTCACAGTGTCAGAGATGCCATTGATTCACTATTGTTTAGTCCAGTGGGACTGCCAGTGCCTGCTCTGTCCTTGTAAGAGGTATTCAGGTGACCAGACCTCCCGCTGTTCTCTGACGGGGCCAGTTTGGGTTCACGGCATGTCAACTGGTGTCCTCAGGGAAGTCTTCGGTCTTTATGTTAGCTTTTTCTCTTAGTACGTCTCTGCACCTTTCAAATGAATCCTATTAGAAGGAGCATAATGGCCTGCAGCGGGTTCTTCCTGCACAACATGCGTACGAATGATCCTATAATCCTGAAGTACTAAACCGCCTTAGAGCAGGCTGTTGACATACGGTAAACATTAAGCATGACGTTAATGTGAATAATTCATTCCCCGTGGTAAATTATTCAAGGTAGTGCGAGTGCAGCGCAGGACTTATGTTTAAATCTTGCTTTTATGCATTCGCTAAAGTGATGCGACGTCCTATAATCGTTCTCTCATGTGCTCTTGCATTACGATCTATTTAACAATTAATGATGCACCTTTTAACCGTTTCCGCTCTGTTTGGGTGGAATATAGTCATCTGAATAAACATTATCCGAATGCACATGGTATATTAAACGAAAACATAAAACATGACGGCACGCGTCGTTTGTAAAGACCAATCACACGAAGACGTTGGGCCTCATTTATCGAGCTGGGTACGAATGGATTTATTTGTACAAAGTTTGTACGAGCATTTAAACACAAAATTTGGCATTCATGAAAATCCAGCAAATTCAGAAAAAAAAAAAAAAAAAAAAGTTAGCATCCTACTCGTGCTCCTGAGATCACGTAAAAACACGCATAAGTGGACTAACTAACGTAAACCTCGACTTGATCAATATCATATCATATAATTTGCATAGATTCTATCTGGAATATACCGTAGAGTTTAAACTGTTTATTTTTAATATGTTTACAGCCTTTAGCAGATGCGCTTATCCAGACTTATAGAAGAGCTTTAGAGTCTCTCAGATACACATCCTCATGCTAGTTCACTCGGTCAGGGACTCAGAGCTCCATCCAGAACATTTAGTGAAAAACAGCCGTTTTATATTGTTGGCATTAATTAAAGAATATAAAAAAAATTAAGAAAGAGAGCCAACGCAAACCCTTTAATGAAGAGAAATAAAACCAATCATTTAATTATGACAAAAGAAGTGACAGTATAAACAAAGTCTGTGCAGAGCCATAAGCCTTAAAAAAATGCCTCTGAAGAATTAGTGCTCACTTATTATAATTAAAATGATATATTATTATACATTTTTGGCATAGAAGTGAATCAAAATAATGTCCACTGCTTTACAGGCTTTACCGTGATTGCTCATTTCTGTGCAGCTGTCTGTGCACTTGACCTTTTATGGAGTTTTTGTAAATCCGACAGAAATTTTTAGTTTTGTTTGGCTTACACAAATATTCATACACAACTTTACTAAAAGACTGATAAATGAGCCTCCGGACAACTTCCGTTTGTGCCATAATTACATCGTAATGTTTGTAGAAGCCAGCTGAATGTCGTGTGCTGAGGCCTTTAGATAGGATTTAGTTTCTGGGTGGAGGCGCTTATTTATTTATCCTGAAGTGGAGTAACGAAGATCCACAAAACCATGTTATATGGAATATGATGGGACTTTTAAGGCTTTGCTTGAGGTTACGGGTTCCTCAGACCACAAAATACCAACTGAGGGCAAACTGGCTTACGTGCAGCCCCGCAATCGCTTAAATGTTAATAGTTGTATTCTTAGTAAATGAGAAGTGACTACTCGAGTCAGTAAGTCCTCCGTTTTTCAGTATTGAGCAGAACATCGGGGTTAAAGGTGACACAACATTAGTCCTTCAAGCTCTGAGGGAATACGTGCAAGACAGTGTCGGTAGTTTCTCGGATTAATCCAGGTGTTTCGCTGTAGCAGCGAGTCCACAGACCCATGCATGCTTGGGGAGGATGGATTACGCAGTGAAGAGGTGCTGGCAGCAATTGATTTGTGCAATGGTGTGTGAGGACTGCGGTGGCACATACCCACGTACCAGCCTCCCGCCACAGCTGGGGACGTGATGGTGATAAATGGGGGGCTGGATAGAGACACAGTCGCCTGGGAGAGTAGATCTGCTGCCTCTTAAAAACCCCAAACCACCAGCTGTCAGATTCTTTTTAAAATCCATCATAAGACCTATACCTGCTCTCTCTCTCTCTCTCTCTCTCTCTCTCTCTCTGTCTGTCTCTCTCTCTCCTCATCAAGCATTAGTACAAAGGGGACTACATTATATTACAGAGAAAGCCGTCTGTGTCTGGGGTTTCCTGTTCTGAGAAAAAGCAGACGGTTCAGGTTTTTTTTGAAAAGGGAACATAGTCACGTACAGAGCCTCTGTATTGTGTTAAATGTTGCACTCTGGTTTGGGGACGCTTTAAAAATTGTTTTAACAAATGGGCTCCTTTTTTTGTTTGATTTGCAATATTAAAGTCTCACCTGACTGCATGACTGTATTCATATAAAGAGTTATAACAAAGGTTAATGTTAGGGGTGGGGTTAGCGATTTAAAAACAAATCATAGTTCTAAGTTTCCTCATCACTGCGTTTTTTTTAGGCAAGTGAGAACACACTCACACTCGCAATCACACTCGGGTCCAAGAGAGTGTGTGAGAGGTGGACTCGCTCCGCTTCCAAGAGAACTCTAGTGAGAAAATGATTCGACTCCAGGAAGTGAATCACACACGCCTTGTGTTTTGGGTTGCAGCTTTATTTGTAGACGTGAGCTACTAAACTGAGCCAAAGGACAGAGCTGTAGTGCTACAGAAATGCCATGAGTTCTGGAGCTCTGGACAAGCAAAATGAGAAAATACTGTATGTGCAGAATTTATTTAGTGCCAGCTCCATGTTCTCCACGCTGGGGTGAGTTTTATTATTTCTATGCTCACCAATGAATGAAAGACAGTTTTACATGCTCTTTAGTTGTTTTTTTTTTGTTTTTTTTTTGCCTTTTGGTTCATTGAATTAAGTGCATTTATTTACAGAAAACAAATAAAATCGCTCTTAGACAAATCAGTTTTATTGTGCCATTTTTTTCTTTCGATTGAACTTAGCTCCAAAATTGTGTATACAGAAATCTCAGTGTTGGAAATTTCCTTTCCTGTAACTACAGCTCAGGTCTAGAAATCATAATAATTTCCTGTTGTGCTCTCTCTGTCTCTCTCTCTGTCTCATCTCAGTCTCTCTTTTCTTTCAGTATGTGTGTGTGTGTGTGTGTGTGTGTGTGTGTGTGTGTGTGTGTGTGTGGGTGGGTGTGTATTGGTGTTGGACCTGACAGCTCTCTCAGCAGGGGAGCTTTTGTAACACGGCGTCTTGCTGCTCTAACAGAGGCTAATCGCTGCTGTCCTCAACTCAGCGCTGTCCAAAACAAACATTTACTGCCATACAGCAGGGGTCCGGGTAACTGGTGACACAGGCTAGCTTAGCGCTAACTCTAACGCAGGACGTTAGCTGTCAGCGGTGCTGGGAAGAGCCAGATCACGAGCACTGGAAGAGCTGTTTTTGTCAGGTCGAGAGGAAGACGCCATAAAAAGCAGATTATCTTATCTACGCTTTTTTTTTTTTTTTGGCATGCCACCTTTTGGCCCATCAGGTCAGGGATTTTCACGGAATGCTATTGCTATTCCAAGAACAAGTACAGTTTTGAATCCTGAGCAAGCATGACTGAAAATATTGTGAAATAAAATCCGGGACATGCACGGCCCTCGCTAGGCTTTTCAAACGGTCCATATTTCATTTGATGAATACAGATTGTACTGTAAAGATCCTTCTAATATAACGTCAGTGTGAGGAGAGAGAAGCGGTGTGAGCGGTGTGAGCGGTGTGAGCTGTGAGAGCTGTATTTCCTTCGCTTGTTCTTCTTGTGTTTTATTTCATTGCGTGTGTGACAGCAGAAACACAGCTCAAGCCAGACCTCATACTCACACCGTTAATGACATCTTAAATGTCACAGAATGTCATGCTGAAGGATAGATTGAAGAGAAACTTGCTTCATGTTGCGACTGCATTCCCTCAGGCTCCTGTTGCCTTGCAGCTCTGCTTGCTTTGTGTGTGTGTGTGTGTGTGTGTGTGTGTTTGTACATGTGTTTGCCTGAACCTGCTTATTGAGTCCATGTTTCAGTGCGTTTAACATCATTATTTATTCGGGCTACTCAGGGAAGCAGCCACCTCCTCTCCACAGACGCGACTTACGAGACTGGTGGTGGTGGTGGTGTTTTTTTTTCGGTAAAGTGTTATTTTTAAGTGGTAGACATGCCCCCGATCTGTTTTCAGCAACAGCCCTAGATTCCTGCATGACCTCTTAATCCCTCAGACCTGGCATTAACGTCTGTCTCGGCTGATCCGTACAGGTGTGAAGGGGTCATATCTGACTCGGACGCCACGTTTCAAGCAGCACAAACATGTCTATGGCCAAGAAGCGTTTGTAGTGTGAAGGATGCTGCGTCCCGACAGAGACGTTCTCAATTAAAAGTACTGTTAGTTTAGAAAAAAAGTTTCATGCAAAATTGGTTATCCAAAGTACCAAATTACCTACTGAATTAGAAGCAGGAAAGGGAATTTTCCGGATTGTTAATGTGCCAAAAATTTTAGACCGAAAACATATTATATATTTATATATACAGTAATATACAGTAGGCATTATGAGCTTTAATGTAATTTCTATCTATCTATCTATCTATCTATCTATCTATCTATCTATCTATCTATCTATCCCCAAGTAATTTATAATCTTTATTTATTTATTTATTTATTTATTTATTTATTTATTAATTTATTTATTTATTTTCTTTCTTTCTTTCTTTCTTTCTAATCTCAAATAATCTCAACCTACCTGGGGCAATTATTTATTTATTTATCTATTTATTTATTTATTTATTTATTTATTTATGCTTGTTTGTTTGTTTGTTTGTTTGTTTGTTTTAGATTAGACTAAATTTAGATTAGTCTACCAGGTTCTTTTAGGCAGAATATTCTTTCTTTCCGAATAATCTACCTTGCTTTTAAATGACCTTACCTTTAAGAAGAATACAGAGTTATCTATCACCTTCGTTTATAAATCTCGTTATTTATCTTTTGCTTGTTGATTTGTTTATAATTTTCAGAAACACAATTCCATGTGTCTAATTGTTCACTACATATTCTCACTACATAGTGTACACAGTGAAGTGCACTACATACCCAATAGACCAGCTTTCGTGTTTCAGCCATAGTAATAAATCAACGTTAAAGTAAACTTCTGCCTTTGTAGGTTTACTTGAATAAAATATTTTCATACTAAAACTACTCTTATTATTTATTCAGGAATTTGGGTAAGTCAATACTTTTAAATATTTTTGTGGGGACGCACACAAGACTTCCTTTCTCATACGATCCGATCGAGAGCGAGACGTTAATACGAGGCCTGAACGAGGCTTCTCTCAGGTCAGTGTGGTGTGAAAACACACACCGGGGTGTTAGCATGCACGCTGTCATGGCTGCTAGCGCTAAACTCCAGCTTCAGTTCCATTAGCAGTGACAGCGAGCACTTTCAGGCTCTGTCAGGCTGGACTAAGAAAAAAAAAAAAAAAAATACAGGACTGGGACAGGAATGAAGAAGATGAAGTTTGTGACCTTTGACCCCTACAACTGCCCTCGCTGTCAGCTTTGACAGGAAAGAGCACGTGGTGCAGAATCCAGTTAACACCGAGCAGCGCTGAGCCTCACGTGTGAAAAGCTGGAGCCTGAAAGCGGGTTGTTTTGTGGTTTACTGGTTTCTCTTTGGGTTTAAATAGCACCTTGTACAAATGAAACAACACAAATTTTTAAATAATAAATTATTCATTAATGAAGTAATTGAGCCAGTCACTTTAAATAACATTAAATGTATTTAAAAGTAGATTATTTTTTAATTAAAATTAATTACAATTAAGCAAACAAACAATCAAACAAACAAACACCTTAATGCATGCATACATACGCAAATAAAAATTAATAGCATGTCTAAAAGATTTTATATAATTGAATATTTATAGATTTCTGACATTAATTAATACTGTATTGTAATAAATGATTAACAAAACACTATGCAGCTATAGAATGAAAATAGGAAGTTAGGAAGTGAAAAAAAAAAACAGAAAAGGAAACAAACAAACAAACAAAATTAGGTCAGACTGTGATATGTGTGAGATGGGAAAAAAGTGAAATATGTCAAAAGTAATGAAATTTGGAAAACAGAGGAAAAAATCTTCTTCTCTTTCTTTTGGTGTGAATAGATTTAACTTTTCGACATGAATCTGGGCCATGGCTGACAGGCCTGCTGCTGGATTTTGGCACGGAGATGGCGTGAGACGGACTTTTACGAAACGGCTGCGTGTTGGATTGAGCATGAAAATGAATGAGGGGAATCGGGGGGGTGTGTGGGGGGTGTTGGGGGATGTTGCCGAGCTTCCCGGTGTAATTTCACACCTGTCATCTCTCGTGAGAAAAGCTCACCTTTACGCGAGTGAACACAGCGGTGCACGAGGAACACACTCGCACCAGCAGCTCACAGTCGACCTCAGCTCTTACACAATTAAACAAAAAGCTAAATGAAAGAATGAGTAGACGTTTAGATGGCAAGATGAATATTAGCAGTCATAGCAGCTTATTATTTATTTATTTAAAAAAAAGAGAGTTATAGAGAAGCTATGACTATATGTATATATAATACATCTACACTACTACTTTCCTTTAGCAAGACCGAGACCAACAGCTAACCTTAAAGAAAATCAGAACTAACCTCGTTTCGCCGGGAAAGTTCCTCGTATTCAGAGTCGGCTTACGCAGGCACTTAAACTGAGATTTTAAGCTGAATTCAGATTTTTAAAATCACCTGCACTTTGTTCACACATTGAATGTTGGCAGATTTTTCTGAAGCGTCTGAGACAAAAGTACGATGCCATTTTAGTGACACTGTTTCAAGAATAAAAACATAATTCATAAGTCATAATAGCTGATATTATGAGAAAAATTTCGCAATATTTAGAGAGTAAATTCATAAAATATTGAGAAAAGAAAAAACTTAATAATATCTGATATTATGAGAATAAAAAGTCACAATATTTTCAGAATAAAGTCAGAATATTGCGAGAAAAAACTTGTAATATCTGATTTTATTTTTTAGTTTATAGTATGTTGAGAAAAAAAACAACTCAAAAAAAAGTATTTCAAGGATAAAGTTGAAAATATTTGACCAAATTTTGAAAAAAAAGTCGTAATATTTTGAGAATTATATGGAAATATTTTGAGGAAAAAAATCATCCAAATTAAAAAACTCATACTCTGATACTAAGTAAAAGTTACAATATTTTGAAAAAAAAAAGGAAATTCTAGGAAAGTCATAGCATTTTGAGAAAAAAGTCATAACTGATATTATGAGAAATAGTTGCAATATTTCGAGAATAAATAATGCTATGAAAAACTATTTTTTATCGAAATATTACAACTTCATTCTCAAAATCTTATTATTATTATTAGTTTAAAAACAGTGGCCTTAAAACACCATCGTTCATAAGCACTTGCATTCAATCCCC